>PVJO010013785.1:0-50609 GCA_004026905.1 Hystrix cristata | reverse complement strand
AACAAACATGTTAAATGTGATCAATATATGGACAATGTACCAATATATGTTCTTGGTTAAAAAATAAAAAAATAATAACACAAAATATAACACAAAGTGGCAATAGTTCAGATTAAAATATTAACATATTAATATAAATTATACAATATATCAGAAGGGCAAAAGATACATTGATTGTAAGGTTCATTTTTCCATGTCCCTCCTTTTTTCTGTATCAAAACTACCAAACGATTAATTTAATCAAATTACAAAGCTCAAACTAATGCATTATTTTAATCCAACCAGGAATAATAGGGCTTAAACAATATTTAAACAGGAAACTCCAGAGTTAATAAAATAACCCTTCTCTTCATCAAGGGTACCATTTTTAAAAAAAGGGAAAGCAAGCCAGGCATGGTGAGAAAAGCTCATAGCATCAGCACTTGAAAGGCTGAGGCAGGAGGATCGCCCTGAGTTCAAGGATAGCCTGGGCTACATAGTGAGTTCAAGGACAACCTGGACTACATGGTGATACCCTGTCTCAAAAAACTAAGTAAGTAGCTAAATGAATGAATGAATGAATAAATAAATAAATAGAAAAGCAAATCACAGATGAGGTAGAAACATTTTCAACAAATGGACCTGAACCAGCACTATGTCTAGAAGAATAAGCCTTACAACTCTGAATAAAAAGAGAAACAACCCAGTTCTTTAAAGACAACAAGAGAGTTGAACAGGTTTCTATCAGAAGAGGTCACTGTGGAGGACAAGAGCATCCAATGTCCACTGATGTCAGGAAATGCAAACTCAACCCCACCAGGCTGACAAACAGAGCGAGGCCACCAGCCGGTAGGTGCACGGTGCAGAGGCAGCAGGAGCTGAATTGCCACTGGCAAGGACAGTGGCACAGCCACACAGGGAATCTGTTGGGCTAAGAGGCAAGCCTGTGAGTACCCTTGCTGTAGACTTGGCAGGGCCACGCCTGTATGTGCAGCGGGTATGCACACGGATCCACCCTGGTGACTGTGTGAGCAGGGCCTGGTGGCCTGCGCCTGCAGCGCCAACTCCTCGGGACAGGATGCGGCATGAAGACGCTTGACCTCCTGGCTGGCAGAGGAGAGAGAGTGAAAGGGAAGGAAAAGAATTTAAAAATTCGTAAATAAATAAAGAACAAAATAAGTACTGATAACAGGAAGCAGGGAGAGAGATCTTTTGCCAAAGAGAAGGGACCAAGACAAGGATGGAAGGGGAGGTGGGCAGGGGAAGAGGATATTAAAAAATCAAGATGTGTTAGTACATATAATGTAATCTTATAACCAAAAAAAAATTCTTATAAAAGCCAAAAAAGAGTATATTTGTAGAAGACATTAGGGCTAGATTTGCATGTGTGTGATGCCTCTGGCACACACTCCACCATTCAGCTCCAGCCCCGCCCTGTTTACCCTCATAACTGCCAACAGCAGGAATCGCGCGCATGTCCATCAGAACACATACATGCTGGCACATTCAGGGAACACAGCACGAAGTACTGCTGCTAGATAACTTGCTGACAGGTCGCAGGCTTGGTGCTGAGCACCTGAAGCCAGTCACCCCACAGGGAGAGTCCACATGGGCACAGGGGAGACTCTCACATGACAGCATCATCTCTGGGGGTGTTGACAACACAAATGCTTCATTTTAAACATTCCATTCGGCTGCATATTTAATATCCATACTCTGTTAAGTATGCAATGTTATCATTCACTAAGGTTTTAATTCAAAAGAATGTTAGAAAAATACTTTTGTAGATAGTAATAACAAGTAATAAAATATAATGGGGAAAATGCTCAAAAAAAAACAAAAAACAAAGAAACCAAAAAAATCACATAAACACATGGAAATAAATCACATCCTCCTGAACAACAATAGGGTCACACAGGAAATTAAAGAAGAAATTAGGCAATTTATACAATTAAATGATAATGCCAATATAACATACCAGAATTTATGGGATGCAATGAAAGCAGTGCTACAAGGGAAATTCATTGCGTTGAACTCCCACATCAGAAAAAACAGAACAAGCTCAAATAAACAACCTAATGTTGAACCTCAAACTTGTAGAACAACAATAACAAACCAAACCCAAAGCTCATATAAGAGAAGAAATTATAAAGCTCAGAGCTGAAATTAATACAATTGAGACTAAGAAAACAATAAAAAGAATCAATGAATCAAAGAGTTGGTTCTTTGAAAGATTAAATAAAATTGACAAACCCCTAGCCAATCTTATCAAAAAAAGGAAATAAATGACTCAAATCCACGCAATAAAAAATGAAAAGGGTGAAGTCACAACCAGACTGAAATCCAAAGGATTGTCAATATCTACTTCAAAAACTTATACTCAAACAAAATGGAAAACACTGAAGAAATGGACAGATTCTTAGATACATATGAACCACCAAAATTGAGTCAAGAAGAAATAAAAATGCTAAATAACCCAATATCATCCACTGAAATTGAAGAGGTAATTAAAAACCTACCAACAAAGAAAAGCCCAGATTCTGATGGTTTCAAAGCTGAAATCTACAAGAAATTCAAAGATGATCTAATACCACTATTCTTCAAACTCTTTAAGGAAATTGAAAGGGAAGCAGTACTCCCAAAATCATTCCTGGAAGCAAGCATTACCCTGATACTAAAACCAAAAAAGGATCTAACCAAAAAAGAGAACTACAGGCCAATTACCCTAATGAACATAGATGCAAAAATTATCAATAAGATACTGGCAAACAGAATACAATGAATTATCAAGAAGATTATACACTATGACCAAGTGGGATTCATCCCAGCGATGCAGAGATGGTTCAACATACGCAAGTCAATGATGTGATATACCATATTAACAGAGCCAAGGACAAAAAACATATGATCATCTCAATAGATGCAGAAAAAGCATTTGACAAAATCCAACACCCATTTATGATAAAAAAAAAACCCTACAAAAATTAGAAACAGATGGTCTATACCTCAATCTGATAAAAGCCATCTATGATAATCCAACAGCCAACATCATACTAAATGGCCAAAAACTGAAAGCTTTCCCTCTAAATTCAGGAACAAGACAAGGTTGTCCACTATCACCACTCTTATTCAGTATACCTCTGGAAACATTAGCCAGAGCAATTAGGCAAGAGAAAGAAATAAAAGGAACGAAGATAGGAAGGGAAGAAGTTAAGCTAGTATTATTTTCAGATGACATGATACTATACATAGAAGACCCCAAAAACCCCACCAAAAACCTTCTAGATTTAATAACCAAATTCAGTTGTGTAGCTGATACAAAATCAACACCTTTCACAATAGCACCCAAAACAAAAAGAAATACTTAGGAATCACTCTAACAAAGCAAGTAAAAGATCTTTACAGTGAAAACTATAGTACTCTAAAAAAGGAAATTGAAAGGGATGTCAGAAAATGGAAAGACATGGCATGTTCTTGGGTAGGAAGAACCAACATAGTGAAAATGGCCATACTTCCTAAACTACTCTATGGATTTAATGCAATGCCAATCAAAATACCAATAGAATACTTCACAGAATTAGAGAAAGCAATCATGAAATTCATTTGGAACCAGAAGAGACCAAGAATAGCAAAAACAATTCTGGGCAACAGGGCCAAGGCAGGGGAAATCACAATCCCTGACTTTAAATTATACTATAGAGCTACCGTGAGGGGGGAAAAAAAAAAACCAACACAGCATGGTACTGGCAAAAAGACAGACCTGAGGATCAGTGCAACAGGTTAGAAGATGCAGAAACAACTTCAAACACACTCAAAGACCTCAACTTCCACAAAGGAGCCAAACACTCTCACTAGAAGAAAGACAGCCTCTTTAACAAATGGTGCTGGAAAAATTGGCTAGCCACACGCTGAAAACTAAAACCAGATACATGTCTCTCACCGTGAACTAAACTAAAATCAAAGTGGATCAGAGATCTAAACATTTAAACAGAAACACTAAATCTACTGGAAGATAGAATAGGAAGAACTCTTGAAGACATAAGGGTAGGAAAAAAATTTATGAACAAAACTCAGACTGCACAGGAAACAACACGAAGGATCAGCGCTTGGGATCACATCCTATTAAAAAGCTTTTGCACACCAAAAGAAATCACCAACAGAGTGGCATGAAAACCCACAGAGTGGGAAAAAATTTTTGCCAACCCTTCCTCAGACAAAGGTCTAACATCTAGAATATATAAAGAACTCAAAAAATCAGACCACCCAGATTTAGAGACCCAATCCAAAAATGGGCATCTGAAATGAATAGACACCTCTCAGATGAAGAAATACAAATGGCAAACAAATATATGAAAAAGTGTTCAACATCACTGGTCATTCGAGAGATGCAAATTAAAACAACGCTAAGATTTCATCTCACTCCAGAAAGAATGGCTATCATCAAGAAGTCAACCACAGACACTTATTAGTACACATTGAATTGTTTCTCTGATATGAGAAACCATAAGTGTAAATAAGGACAAAGGGGTAGAATAGATATTATGTTAAAAAAAAAGAGAGAGATAGTATTCAAAAGAGAGAACTAGATAGGGAAAAGGGGGATAAAGAAGAAGGTTAAAAGAAAAGTAAGATGAAAGGGGAAAAAGTGGTAATTCACTCATTCTTCAACTTACCCTTTCCTATCCTTTAACTAATTCTCTGACTTCACCAGGATTTTGAATCCACTGGTCCTACACTTGTTGCAAATAGGGAGGGGTGGGTGAATGGAAGGGAGGGGAGAGAAAGCGGGGGAAGAGGGGGAAAACCAAGATGTATCATGTACAGGTACAAAATAACCATGTTGATTATGATCATTATGTATACAATGTACCAATACATGTTCTTAGTAAAAATAAAAAATTTAAAAAAAAAAAGAAGAAGTCAACCAATAACAAATGCTGGTGGGGCTGTGGGGCAAAAGGAACCCTCCTCCACTGTTGGTGGGAATGTAGGCTGATCCCACCATTGTGAACATCAGTGTGGAGATTCCTCAGAAAACTACAACTAGAGGTTCCATTTCACCCAGCTATTCCTCTGCTTGGTATCTTCCCAGAAGAATTAAAAACATCGTACCACAGTGATATATGTATGACCATGCTTATACCAACACAGTTTGTAATAACTAAGTCTTGGAAACAACCCAAATACCGAACATCTAATGAATGGCTAAAGAAGATGTGGGTTTTCTATACAATGGACTATTACTCTGCCATAAAAAAGATAAACTTGAGATATTTATAGGTAAATGCATATACCTTGAGAACATACTCTTAAGTAAAATAAATCAGACACACATGAGTACATATCAAATTGTTTCTCTCTTATGAGAAACGATAAGTGTAAATAAGGACAAAAAAGTATAATAGATACTAAGTAAAAGAAAGATAATATGCAATAGGGAGGAGAATTAGAAAGGCAGGAGGGGGAAAAGAAGGAAAGGGAAAAGGAAAGAAAGGGAAAACGGGGAAAAATGTAAATAAAGCTACTATAAATAGGGAAGGGAGCGGGAGTGGAAGGGAGGGGTGGGGAAGAAGGGGAGGAACCAAGATGTAACATGTACATGTACAAATTAACTATGAATGTGACCACTATGTATACAATGTACCAATACATGTTCTTGGTAAATTTAAAAAAAAGGCAAAGTTCGTTCTTTTCATACATTTAAATAAATGACTTAAAAGCTGGTTTTCTCTGAAGTATTAATTTCTATTATAAATCCTAACCAAAACTTTATTGAAAATTTAAAATGAAATAAATGCAACTGAAAATGAGAAAGCAATTTTTTCCAAAAATTAAAATTAAAAAAAGGTAACAAATCTAAGCATCTGCTTTATATGTGCAAGAACTTCTTTTTGTCTCATTTAATTAGGGGAAATTATTAGCAATCCTCCTCCCATCCCTCAGCCCAAAAATATACTACTGACTTACCATCTTTGGAGCTGTATTTTAGCAAGCCTAAGGCATCATATTTATTCAAGTTTAAAAATTCATTCCTGATACTACATTTCTGAGTCACTGATTAGAGTAAGGACTGATTAAGAGAATAAAAATTAATCTACTCTTTCTAAGGCATTATACCATGTTGCTGTGACTGTGTATATACTGTCCACAGGCTCACCACTGCTGCAGCCATAAGCAAAATCATTATTTCATCACTGTACCGTCCAGTGTTTTTCTAAGCCATTCATAAGTAAGATTCATTCTTACCAAGCCGTGGCTATTTCCTGGTCTCCCTTAAAGCCCCCCAAATCATGGCAAATAGGGAGGGTGTCCCCATGACTGCCCACTGCTGCCTCCAGGACTTGTTCTTCTCTCCTTCTAGCTCCTCTGGAGCACATCCTACTGGATCACACACCCACAACACCCTTTCTGCAACCAACACACCAGACATGGCCCTTGACTTAACACTGGCTCACTCTTCCACCCTCTAGTTCCACTCGCACATTCTCAGTGACCTCAACATCACTCGTGCAACACAGCTGACATCCTGGATGCCTGCCTTTGACCAACTCTCCTCCAGGGCTCTGTCCTCCACTCAGCTTGGCCTCCTGCTACAGCAGCTGCAGCCCAGAGCACGGCACAAACACCTGCGCTAACCTCCCACATCTCTTTCGAGTCTCCCATCAATGACCAACACCACTCATTCTTCAACTTACCCTTTCCTATCCTTTAACTAATTCTCTGACTTCACCAGGATTTTGAATCCACTGGTCCTACCTGCTGCTTACTGCTTCCCTCACTTCATGTCTTCACTCTACCTACATACAGTAGTGACCCCCCAGACAGCTAATCTTGATCCTCACTTTTTTTTTATTAGTACATGTTTGCAGTACATAATATTTACATTCCTTGCACGGAGTTGGTACCTGCACATAACACATCTTAATTCCTTTTTTCATCCTCTTTACCTCCCTCCTTCTCTCTCCCCCTCCCTCCATCTCTTGTTCGCCTTCCCATTTGAGAAAGATCTATCTCCCTACTTCCTATTAGCTATCTTTTTCTTTTGCTCTTTATTTATACTTTGGGTTTCGCATATAAAAGGAACCATGGAATACTTAAGCTTGTGTGTCTGATTTATTTCACTTGACATTTTGGTCTCAAGGTGTATCCATGTTCCTACAAAGAACTCAAGTGTATCTTTGTGGCACAGTAGTCCTCTGCTGTATGTAAACACCACATTTTCTTTATCTGTTCATCTGCTGACGGACATACAGACCGCTTCCAAGATTTATATATTATGAATTGTGCTGCTATAAACATGGGTGTAAATATATCACTGTAATATGATATCTTTAATTCTTTCAGGAAGATACATAGAAGAGGAATAGTAAGGTTGAATGGAATTTCTAGCGTTAGTTTTTTGAGAAATCTCTATATTGATTTCCATAGTGGTTGTACTAGTTTACATTCCCACCAACAATGTAGAAGGGCTCCTTTTTATCCCACAAGCCGTGCCAACATTTGAGGTTATTTGATTTCTTGATGATAGTCATTCTTTCTGGAATAAGATGGAATTTAAGTGTTGGTCTAATTTACATTTCTTTAATGGTCAGCATTGATTCTCAATTTGATTGGATTAAGAGATACCTAGGGAGGTGGTTAGATTGTGAGAGTTAATCTATGGATGAGTTCGTTGCTAAATGGGCTATTAGAGGTGGGGCCCAGTTGGAGGAAGGTCACTTGGCTCACCCCTCCCAATGGCGCTATCTGGCCCCCAACATCTTTCCCTCTGGCTCTTGCACTCACTTTCTGCTTCCTGTTTGCTACAAGGTGAGCAGCTTTCCACTGCCATGCCCTTCCATCAGAGTATTCTGCCTTGGAGACTGCTGTGACAATTAGGCAGGACTGTCTACTTAACTGGTTTGAAAGCTGTCTAGGGAATTAGTAAAGCACACTTCCAGGTATGGCAAGTGGATCATGGAGGTGTGACTCTGGGTAAAGTCTCTGATTCCTGGCCCCTTCCTCTCTGTACTGTTCCCCTGTTCTGCCTCCCCACCACTATGGCCTGAATAGCCATAATGTCTCTGCCTTGGAGTCAGTGAACAATGGACTGAACCCTTGGAAACCATGTGCCAAAGTATACCTCTCCTTCAAGTTGTGGGTGCTGGGTATTTGGTTCCAGGGAGGTGAAGCTGAGGGATATACTAGCCAACCGTGGGGCTGAAAGTTCTGAAATCATGAGCTAAAATAAACCTTTTTGCCTTTAAATTGTGAGGTATATGTTTACAGTGGCACAGTTTGTAATAGCTAAATCTTGGAAACAGCCCAAATGCCCATCAACTGAGGAATGGATAAAGAAAATGTGGTTTTTTTATACAATGGAGTACTACTCTGCCATAAAGAATGATAAGCTTGGGATATTCCTAGGTAAATGGATGCATCATGAGATACTCTTAAGTGAAATAAATTGGATGCACATGTTTAAATACCACATTGTTTCTCTGGTGTGAGAAACTGAAAGTATAAAGACTGAAATGCATTATATTGGGAAAGGGAAGAAAGTGTTCAAATGGAAAGGATAACAAGGGAGGGGGAAAGGAACAGAGGGACAAGAGAAATAAGAAACGGAAGGAAAAAGTGGAAACAAAGCTTCTGTAAATGAGGGAAAAGAGGGTGAGGGGAGGGCAGGGTAATGAGAAAAAAAGCAGCAGCAAGATGTATCATGTACAGTTACAAATCCCATATGATGAATGCTATCACTATGTATATCTAAAATGTACCATTAAAATAAGATTTAAAAAAAAGCTGTGAGGTATTTTTGTCCCAGCAATAGAAAGCCAACTAACATATCTCCTTGTCCAGTTTCACTTTCTATCATTTTAATCACCCTCAGTCAATGATGGTCCAAAAATATCAAGTGGAAAATTCCAGAAATGAACAATTCACAGGTTTTAAATTATGCACTGTTCTGCATAATGTGATGAAATCTCATGTTGTGCTGCTCCATCTTGCTGGGGACATGAATCCGCCCTTTGCACAGAGTACCCAGGCTGTATGTCCTACCCGCCATTGGCCATGGAGTAGCCATCTCTGGTACCAGACTGATGTTGTGTTCTCACACTGTGATCTCACTCATATTCATGTAATCCTTCACCTAATAAGGGCCCTGAACCGGGGCTGGGGTTTTAGCTCAGTGGTTAGAGGGTTTGCCTCGCAAGCACAAGGGCCCAAGTTTGATCCCCAGCACCAGAAAAAATAGTAATAACAGCCCCAAACTGCAGGAACAGTGATGTTAGCAACTGTTGTACTATACTGTTTTATTGTTCTATTTTATTATTGGCTATTATTGTTAATTTCTTACTATGCTTAATTTATAAACTGAACTTTATCATAGATGTGTGCATAGCAGACATAGTTTATATAGGGTCAGCACGAGCCAAGGTTTCAGGCATCTATTAGCAGTCTGGGGAATTACTCTGTAACTCAAGAACACATGGTCTGTCATTATGATCATTCAAATGCCCTCAGATTTCCCTCTCTCTGTTGTATTTTCTTCACCAAACCTCAGCCCTGTCAAACCCAACTCTCTGCCTAATGTGCATTACAACCACAAGAGGCAGCGTGGTAGAGAAACACAGAGCCATGCTCTCTGAGCTCTGTTTAATTTATAATCACCTTCACTGAGCCCACTGCTGTCTGCAGCCCCACAATTTGGCCCCAGTCTGTCACTTTCGCACTCCTCAGAAAAACTACTTCCACACTATGTTGCCTCTTTGACATTCTATACCTGCTCCCTTGCTCATTTTCAGTTAATAATGTTAGTTTTTTTTACTGTGGAAAGGGGACTACCCAAAAGAAATCTTCACCATTTTCAAAAAAACAAAAAAGCAAACAAACAACAACAACAAAAAAAAAAAACCCAGCCTTCAGCCTTCTCTCTGGTTCAGAGGACAAGCTATCCTGACTCTTAGCTAAGGCCAACTCTTCCACTAGGCAGCAGACCCTGCACCCCACGCCATGCCCAGTCAAGGACTTTGCTCCAAAAATTGAGCCTTCTCTCTTCTACCATCAAATTCTTCCTCTCTACCCGGCCCTTGCCATTAGCATATAAACATGCTATGCCACCCAAAACCCCAGGTTTCTGCTGCTTTTTACAGTAAAAACTCTTCAAATAGTTGTCAAAATTCACAGCTTAGACCTCCAGTCACTCCGTCACAATCAAATTCTAAGCAGACTTCAGTCCTAAAACACCGCGGAAACTGCTCTTGTCAAAGCCACCAGTGAACTCCATGTTGCAGAATCTAAGGGACAATTCTCAGTCATTAACTTCTCAGAAGCATCTTAGCAGAGACAGCCTCACCCTCCTTAAATCACTTCCTTCACCTGGCTTTATCCCAGAACCTAGCAAATTGCCTGGCACACATTAGGGACTCAATAAATATTTGCTGAATGAATAAGTGAATCGGTCTACTTCAATTTAGACTGCTCAGATGTTCAATACTAAATATTCTCTGTATGAAATTAGACTAAATGCCAAGGACATGACTGCTTTAAGAATCTTGGCTGCCAGAATCTAGTTTACCACGTATTTAAATAAATGGCCAATTTTCTTAAGTGGTGCCTTTAATATAAATGAACAGAAGATTTGCGATCTTGGGAGGTGTGTGCATAATAAGGACTTGTCTGGAGACAGCCAAAATCATCTCAAAAATATTCACCTAGTTTATAAAAATACTGAATCACCTTTATTTTGGGGGTGTTTCCCATGTTTGTAGGAAAAGACTTCCAAAAAGGATCAGTGAAAACATGTTTTAGTGTAGGGCGTGGCGGCACATGCCTGAGATCCCAGCTACTCCGGAGGCTGAAGTAGGAAGATCACAAGTTGAAGATCAGCCTGGACAATTTAGCAAGACTCTGTCTCAAAAACTTTTTTTCAAAAGAGCTGGGAACGTAGCTCAGTGGCAGGGTGCTTGCCCAGCACGCACAAGACCCTGGGTTCAACTTCTAGTGCCACAAAAAGAAAAGCTTTAGTCTTGATTAACGGTAGGTAAAAACCAAAATAAATAAGATATACCATATTCATAAACTGGAAAAGTCAATAAATTGTATGTCAATTCTTTCTCGAGTTGATATACAGACTCGATATTAAAATCCCAACAGACTGTTTTTTGTAATTTGCAATTTATATGGAAGAACAAAGAACCAAAGTGATACCATAATGCTGAAGCTGGAAAGATGAGGGAGAAGGAACAGCAGCCTTCCGGGTAGCATGAATGCTGTAGAGCTGAGGTGAAATGCTGACGCGAGGACAGACCAACCGATCAAGGCCATGACACAGAAAGCCTGGCAAGAAAACCACACGTACACAAATGCCGGATGGTGCTCTCCGCCCGAGGGATTCAGAGGATGGCCGCTCAGCAAATGCTGTGTCAGCCCTTGGAGCAGGGTCCCTACCCCAAGGTCGGCAGAGGTTGGGGTGGGCTGTGGAGAGGATTTGGGGAGTCAGTGAAATCAGACAGGGAAAAAAGGCGTCTCATTTTCATTTACTTCTAACTGAAATTTAGCATTTCTACCAATTACTAATGAAGAATTTACAGAACCTGTGACTTTAACATTGAAAAAATTAGAGATATTTTCATATCACATTAGAGTTGTTAATAATATCTTAAAGTACCAATTATTCCTGTCATTACTTTGAAATTATATTATTTAGCATTTTAAAAAGCCATATACTATTCTATTATGACTTTGTGTTTAAATATTTAGATGACTATACTTAATGTCATTTATTTCCACGTCACCCACTTGAACAAACTCCATCAAGTTGCCAAGCGCGTGCAGGGCATGTAAAAGTTAAAAGCTCCTGATGCGGAACCCAGTCATCCTTACTGCTGTGCACTGAATGGCTGTGTCCTCCCAAAATTCCTGTTAGAGCTACGCCCCAGAGTGATGGCGTTTGGAGGGGGCCTTTGGTGATAACAGGCCTTGAGGGTGGGACCCTCCAAGGGGGATAGGTGTCCTCATAAGGGAGAGACCAGGACACTGAACTGTCTTTCTCTCTGTTCTGTGTGAGGATACACAGAGAGAAAGAAGGCGGCTTTCTGCAAAGGAAGAAGGCCCTCACCACACACCAGACCTGCCGGCACCTTGCTGTGGACATCCTAGCCCGCAATCTGACCACTGCATCCTCTCCAGTCTGCTCTTTCCTCCCGCCCCTCTCCTTCCCTGCCACTCTGGTCCATCCTCAAACCCGGGTGTTCCGCTTCGTGTGTCTCTAGCATGCTGTCCATCAATCAAGCTTTGCTCCATACAACAAATTAGCATCCCTCACACAAAGTCTGACATTTGACGGCTTTCCTCTACCAGGGCTATAATTTAATATATGAAACACATAGAGGGGTTGGGGATAGCGCCACACTGATTCACTTAACAATTTTCTCTGCAGCAAATGAAATGTTCTCAATTCATTCCTAATACTTTAATGGGGAATTGGGTCTCTGACTTCATGAAGAATCTATAGAAGAGATTTTTAGAAGTGTACATATGACTGTCAAGCCTGAAAGGAAACAGCTGCTATCAGCTTGGGGAAAAAGAAAATGTTGCATAGTTAGGAGAACTGTCTATAAACAGCTGTAAAGTTGGAGAATTTTTTAAACTTAGTGTTATAAACACTGCTGTACTATGATACTGATTAACCAAGTTAGTCAAATTTCATACCACAAATTTTGAGTGAATGGAATTTAAATCAATGAAATTATGAAGCAAAAGAAAAAACACTTACTTGATATTTGCTTTCTAGGAATCTTTTAAAGGACATACCCGACGGACAAATATGTGCCTACAGAACCAGAGGTTATATTGGGATTTTAAATTTTCTTTATAAGGATGCTCATTTTTAATAATTGGATAAATTTCCTTCATTTTCTTAATGCTATACTGATTAATATTAATTAAAGATTAGTTTTAAGATAGTTATTATAGATTTATATGGACTTTTCATGCCTTATGACTTTTTTGAACACCTTTCCTAAGTTTCGCTGACTTTCCACATACTGAGTTTTGCTTCCCTGAAATAAGAAGTGTACTTTCTCAGCCTCCCTTGCAGCTAGGGCCTGTGCATGTGACCCAGGCACCATCACTCAGATGCACCCAAGAGTCCCAGGAGAGATGGTGAGGAAGTAGGCACCATGCAGAATCATTTTTTTCTGATAAAGATGATCACAAAGGTTCCCAAACTCCAGGGCACAGAGGCCCAGGCAGTAGTGCGTAGGCCTCAGATCAGAGTTCATGAGCACAGCAGGCGCCATGAGCTTCTGTCAGCAGACGTCACAGGGCCCATACAGAGGCAGTCACAATGCCCTGTCCCCACTCTCAGCATCCAGACCCAACCTGCCCGTCTCCACCTTGTGCTACCTCCCCAGGGATACCTTCTCCCTTCTACTAAACTCATTTTCTCCCTTAACTAACTCTAATTTGATTGGTTGTATGCAGCTACAAACTCTTTTAGGAGATTTTTTAAAGTCACTTGAAATTTATTTTTAAAATAATTTTAAAGGTCTATATAATGTTTTTAAATATGTAAAGTCAAAAAAAAAGATTAAATAGAAGTGTCTGATTACATTAGTACTTAAGAGGATTTATTTAGGCAACCTCTGGTCACAAAATGTCTGCCAGCAAAGGACATCCCTGCATTGTAGCAGAGGATACCATGAAGTTATAAACAACACTGACTTCTTGGTAGGGTGAATCTTAAAGGAGTTTGTTAGCCCAGATGAAATACCTACAAGGACAGGGAATTGTTTTAACATGTACAGTGGTGCCTAGGTTCGTGAACTTAATTCTTTCCACGATTCTGGTCACAAACCAAGTTGGTTGCCAACCGAATCAAATTTCCCTATAAGGTCAATACTGGACCCAACCACTGAATTTGCTTCGGCTCCCAAATCATGTACATGTATTAGCTATTCCCACTGCAGAGCAAACCACCCCCAAAGTCAGTGGCTTACAACAATCCCCACTTATTTTTCTTACTCACGATTTACAAGGCTCCATCCCAGTCCACTTAGCTCCCATTTCATGGTGGGGTCAATTCTGCTCTGTGTAGTCCGTATTTTCCTGGACCAGGGGCTTCCCAGACCAAAGCACATTAGATGGCAGAGCACCAGAAGTGAAGGCAAAGCACAGAGGAACATCCAAGACCTCAGCTGGCATCATACGTGCTCCAAACTCATTGGCTGACACAACCCATATGATCGGGCCCAACATCACCAGGGCAACTGCACTTCCTCCAACAGAAGGTCCTACAAGGTAGGCACACAATTCTAAAAGGAGGAGGTGATGAATGCACGGAAGCACTGTGATCAAAGAAGGTGCCCATTCCCCAGTGAGGGCACTGCCACCCTAATTAACCCTCTAAAGAGAGCTACATTGGTTTACCATGGCTTGAGGGGCTTCAGACACATACCACCCCCTCATCCTCATCCTACCCAATAGCACCGCATATTATGCATAAAGATTAGACCCCCCACAATGTCAAATTAAACAACAGCCACATAAACAGTGGCAACTGCCTTGCAATAGAATCGTCTCATGGCAAACACAATAAACGTTATATATCTCCAATTACCAAACCTCAGAATGCAAAGCGATTTCTTCCCATCCAGTAATTTAAACTGTCTTTCAGCCCAGCCAGCTAAATCATGTTTTCTCACATTTTGAATTATGCTGACCTAAATGGAATACACCTTGTCACTGAGTCATTTATTTGATGTCATACTTAATTGCTCTCTTTAGTCCCTCCACGTGCAGTCAATTTATCAGGCAGAATGTATTTGAACTTGAAACTGATTCCATGGAAGAGAAGCTAGAGGCAAAGTACAGCTAAGGCATCTCTTTCAGCAAATTTAATCCATCGAATCCAAAAGAGGGTAACTGCATCTACAACACGCATTAATCTAAGCCCTGCAAATCACTGCAGTAATTGACGGATATGATGATGATACAAGCCTAATTCATTCAATGTCTTTCTGCCTTCAATATACAGACTAAATGAACATTTGTTTCACTGGCCCTAAGCTAACAAGCCAGTGGTCACACATTGTTACACCAAGATTCTTGAAAAAAGTAATCAGCAGGGGTCCTGAATTTATAATCACCCCTTCTGGTAGCAGACACAGGCACCCAGTGTGGAGGCCGAGATCAGTCGGGACAGGGAAAATGCAAATGGAAAATGATCTTGGAAAGAAATGTGTATTCCTCTTTGGAAACTGAACAGCAGCTCCCAGTAGCTGAGAACAGGAATGACAGCTTAGAGAGCCTGCACAGAGGACAGACATCATAAAAAGACAATGTCTGTGGTTCCGAGGGGCGGGGACAGCGCTGGTGCTGCTTCCTGGGACAGCAACAGATTAACGCTTGCATCAGGGGTGAACGAAGCCCCTGGCCACTCTGCTCGTGAAACCAAAGGTGCAGGATGCTAGCTGTCATTTTTGTACAAAATTTAAATCGCCACACAAAAGGAGAAAGGTCCTGGAGCTTGATGAGTCCTAAAAGTAAAGATTCTTTGGCTTGGTGCAATTACACCTCACCCAGAGGAATACCAATGAGCGGCGCTATGGCAACCGAGGAGACAAATCTATCAGCAAGACAAACAGGAAGAGGCGGAGGAACCAAATGAAGTCCCAACTTCACTGCACTGTATTTTGGTAAACTGCTGCTAATAAGCCCGTACACATTAAACATCCCTGGAGTTTAGTTTTCTATTTGGGTATTTTTTTCTTTTAATTTCCAAAACCTATTTTCATGGTTTATTCTTGAGCAGTTTTCGCACATCCTAAGCCAACACAGCTCTTTCACAGCCATCTCTGTAAATGCTGCTCAGACTGAAAATAATTATTTCTGAGTAGAGAAAGCTAGTTCAAGAGTTAGATGCTGGAAGCGGCAATTCTTACCGCTGTCTCAACCAGCTTACCCGTGGTGCTATCAAGGCTTTTTCCTTTGTAGTTTACTTTTTTAAAATCCTCACTTCCATTTTTTAATCTTAGAAAGACAGTACTTCTCTCTTCCAAGGCCAGATTCTTTCACACAACTAATCCCTACCAACAAGGTCTGGAGAGCAGCTCATTCTGGCTCAGAGCTAGGGGATGGTAACGGGATTCTTGGGTCACCATACTCGCCTTCCAGCTGCTTCTTTCAGTCTAGCTGAGTGTTACACAATCAGTTGCTGCACCACTGTGGCAGGTTGGGCCGCTGAGGCCTGGTCAGGACCAGTAGGCAACATCCAGGCTATTAACACTATTTCCCTCCCAACTCGGGCTGTTTCACATAAAATAAGCCCAAAAGACTACATCTTCTCACCCAACTGAGATTTGCCACTGGGAACATCTTTCAGTATGAATATACTTTTGCTTGGTTTGTTCAACACAAGAATGGGTTTTTAAATCTTACTCTTGGTCCAGAAAGAATGGTTATCATCAAGAAATCAAGTAATAACAAATCTTGGTGAGACTGTAGGAAAACAGAACACTTTTATATGGTTTGTGGGAATGTAAACTAGGACAACCACTATGGAAATTCTTTAAAAAACTAAAACTAGAAACTCCATTTGACCAAGCTATTCCTCTTCTAGGTATCCTCCACAAAGATTTAAAGACATCATATTACAGTGATCCATGCATATCCATGGTTATACCAGCACAATTCGTAACAGGTAAATCTTGGAAGTGGCCTATAAGTCCATCAACAGATGAATGGAAAGAAAAAAAAAAAAAAGGAGTACTACTCTGCCACGAAGAAGGATAAACCTGAGTCATTTGTATGAAAATGGATGCACTTTGAGACCATAATTAAGTGACATAAATCAGACACACAAGCATAAATATTGCATGGTTTGTCTTATATGAGAAACCCAAAATATGAATAAAGAGCAAAATAAAAGATAGATAATACAAAGTAGGGAGATAGATCTTAAGCAAAAAGGAAGAGAATCAAGAATGGAAGGAGGGAAAGAGGATGTAAAAAGAATTAAGATGTGTAATATATTTATACCAACTCCCCACAATGAATGTTATCATCATGTACTAATAAAAATTAAAATTAAAAAATAAAAATAAATCTTGCTCTTGGTTGAAGGTACTGAGTATACAAGGAGAAGCTAATGTATTTTAATCACATCTATAAATGCCTTCTGATTTGTCAAAGGTGTACATGGATTTAAAAAGTAACTTTACTTGTCTCTTTCACAACTTCTCTAAAATTCCACTAACTCAGCCATTTGCAGAAGTTCCTAGGTAGATACCCCTTTGCTGAATGGGATGGTGGAGTCCTGGGGCGTAACAAAACGAGCTCACCTTTACCTCTTATGAGCTCTGTCTCCTGAGGCTGCACATTCTTCTCTAATTCTCAGGGCTTCATTGTTCTTTAAACATTTTCCATAACAAATTAATAGATTTAATCATCGATAGTAAGTTATTTTATAACTTCACTATCTGTATGAATTAGATTTTCAACAAGCTTTAAAATATCAATAAGCAATAACCTTCCCCCCCTTTAAACGTCTGAACTTTGGAAATGATCCCATCAGAAACTCTTAAATGCACCCTATCAAGTCCCATAATCTGGCTCCTGCCTGTTTCTCCAAGTTTCTTGTAAATCTCTTTCCCCTGAAGCCCATTCCCAGCTACCTTGGACTCTGGGTCCTCAGACACACACTATTTCATATAAGCTTCACAATTTTGCAAGTATACACTCAAAAATGAAAATACTCCCCAAAGCCACGTAACTAAAAAGAAACAGTCAGTATTTTAACCCAGATCTGGATTCAAGCTCTCTTTACTCCATCCTAAAAGTCTTCCCATTTCTAGTTTTCGTGAAGTGCTTTTCCCTAGGAGGGAAGGCAAACTAACCAACTGTCTGGGTACAGTTTCCAGAACACATCCTTGCTCACAATTCCCATCCCATTCCCCAAAATAAGGATAACAGTTCTCATTCTTAACATGGACCAGGGTCACTCCACAGACAGTATCCTGAGATCAGTGCCTCTAGTTAGCATTTTCGGGGTGCCTGCTAAAGTGTCCAAAACCCACTAGCTCCACACCTTATCTACTGACCTCACAATAACCTTTTGAGAGAGAAAGAGAAAATCAGCATTTTAAAATCAAAATGAGGGTTTCAGTAACTTGTCCAAGGTCACAGAGTATTAGCTGAGGGAGACAAACTGAAACCCGACTTTACCTGGCTCCAAACCCTCCCACTTTTCTCCACATTCCACTGGCTCCCAGGAGGCCGACCGCATAAAGGCCAGCTTCACTGGCCAAGCTATTAAACTGCATAAGTCACCTTCTTAAAGGTGTCACATTGATTGCCTAAAAACATTCAGAAAGTTTTATAGCAGTATTTTTGATATCCCTCAATATCAAGACTAATAGCAAAGCTCAACAAACCTAGGGAGCAGCCCCAGCCCCCAATACATTAGGGCTAAATAAAAAGTGCTGTTTTCATGCTAAGATTTTTCTCTGCTCTTTCTCTCTCTGTCTGTAAACCTCAGGACAAATTTTGAACTGTGTGTGCCTTTGCCATTTTGAAAAAGAAATGTTCAAACTGGGTAACAAGTCATTATGTATAATCTACAAAACTTGGTCTACTTATCCATGAATCATAAAAATTTTCTTTTCCAAATTCAATTTATTATACTATCACTGAACATGATTTTAGAAAGCTCCAGTGAGTAACTACTCTCTGCCTTTGTCCTGCCTATCACTGTCTGTCCCTCCGTACGGAAATCATTTGTTTGTAAATAATGTCCAAACTCTCCAAATCAGTGCCTTGCTCACTCATTCTCTCCTTTGTTCATTCAAATGTTTACAAATGTAGGACTACAGAGTGAGTGGTCAAGCAGGCCTCACCCTCTCTATCACTGCCCAAAGTCCTGACAACAGTCCCAGCTGCCCAGGTCTAGAATCCCAAAAGCATCAGTCACATTGGACTGCCATGTGGCGCTGACAAGGGAGGACCAGGCTGGAGAGACAAGAAGCCACAACCTCTATTACCCAATCCCCCACCACTGTTCCAGTAAAAGATATACTCACTACTAACACAGCGTCCACACAAGGTGCCTAGGTACCTGTACTCACTTCCTACGGGTCTGCCAACTGCAAGCTTCTCTGAGCAATCAAACTTCCAAGCCGCCGCCAACTTATCCACTCACACCCAAGACTTCGCCAAACGCACCTCCTTCAGAGTCCACCCTCCTTCCTTTCCATCCCTTTCATTATCACACACCTTCTCTACAGAAAACACTGCGTTCCTTGGCTCATTTCAAATCTCCCCCGTGCAATCCACTGGTTGCCAGATTCATCTTCCCGCAGCATTTTCAGCAAATCATTACCCAGGCCAGCCTTCTCAAGGTGTCATTCAGGTGCTCTACTAGC
Source organism: Hystrix cristata (assembly GCA_004026905.1). Taxonomy (NCBI): domain Eukaryota; kingdom Metazoa; phylum Chordata; class Mammalia; order Rodentia; family Hystricidae; genus Hystrix; species Hystrix cristata. The sequence continues at coordinate 31,224 of PVJO010013785.1, read as the reverse complement.
AGACTCCCCACACTTCATCTAGAGTCACGGGAACACATCCACCCCATTCGCGGCCCCACCTGGAACATCCTGGGCCTGTCGATCTCTCCTGTCACCTGTCGAAGCCCTGTTCCTCTCTCAAGGCATGTCTTCCTCTAAAGGGCCTTGTTTTCCTTTTAATTAAATAAGTATCATACATATCCTTTAAATGTTCTCCATTGAGAGGTACTTTGAATACTCTCTGGTCTGAGCAGAGTGTGACTCTGAGATTCTAGACCCAGGGAAACCCCCCGGTGCTCCCTGTCCCTGCACTCATCAGGTGAGCAGCTACACAAGCTTTGCTCCTGGTAGCTCTCCCAGCCATCAAGATGCCTGGCAGGGTCAGCATTGGCAATGTCCGCCGGTTCAAAGCTTCAGAGCATCCAGAAGCAGGACTGTAACAGCAATAGAGTGCAGTGGCTGCTGGGGAGTGTCAGAAGAGAAAGACGATGAGATGAAGAGATGGAAAATACATTTGGTAATAAAAATTTAAACCTGATGAAGTTAGGATCAGTAACCAATTCCCCGACACACTATGCATTAAAGTGTTGAGCCAGTTCCTCACTAGACAAAGTACTGTTACACAGAAAGCCAAATTTCTACTATAACTGGGTTCTTTCTATGATCAGGCCTACTTGTAAACATGTTTTTGAAATATGAAGAATCTACCCTTCTCTCACTTATTAGTGGCAATAGTCTGGGCAGTAGAGTAAGTGTAGAAACAAAGTTTAAAAATTACATTCATGATTTATGAGCCTCTTTACAGAATTCAATTATAAAAGTCAGAAAAATATGAGGACATTTATTCCTCATTAGGATGGATGCAGTAAAGAAAATAACAGAGCTGTTAAAAATGGCTAAACTGACTAAAATCATTAGCATGCAAACAAAAAGTTACTGCATAAACAATTAAAAGTATTAAAAGGCTTCCAGAATGGTAAAAATCAAAATCTCTAACAAAATATTTAAAAACTGAAATGACAGGACATTTACCAGGAATTATCATGTTTTTAATCATCCAATAAAGAGATCTTAGAAAATTTTAAACTTAAAACTTAAACTTAAAATGTCATATCCCCAGTATGATATAGAATCACGGAAATTCCATAATAATGACTATGCTGAGGCAGCACTTTGCTAGTAAGGAAGAAAACTGGCTTTGAAGAGAGAAAGACCTGAGTGCCACCCCCCCCACCTTGTAAGAGCCCGGGGTAGTTTACAACAAAGACCACCAAAGCTCGGGAAGGAGGAGCCCTTCCACACTGTGGGTGGGAATGTAAACTAGTACAACCACTGCAGAAATCAGTACGCTGATTCCTCGAAAAACTAAAACTGGAAATGCCATTTGACCCAGCTATTCCCCTTTTGGGTATCTTCCTGAAAAAGTCAAAGACATCATACTACAGTGATACGTGCATACCCATGTTTATAGCAGCACAGCTAATCTTGGAACCAGCCTCTATGTCCATCAACAGATGAAACGATAAAAATGATATGGCATTTATACACAATACAGTACTACTCTGCTATAAAGAAGGACAAATTTGAGTCATCTGTAGGAAAATGGATGCACCTTGAGACCATAATGTCAAGTGAAATTAATCATACATACAAGCTTAAATACTGCACGATTTCTATGAGAAACCCAAAATATAAATAAATTCTAGTATAAAATAAAAGATAATGAGAAACAGGGAGAGAATATTTTGCACATGGGAAGGGGGCCAAGAGATGGAGGGAGGAAAAAGGGAGGGAAAAAGAAGCAGATGAAAAAAAGAATGAAGATGTGTTAAGTTTATGTCTCAACTCCTTATGATGAATGTAATCATTATTTGCTCCAAACATGTACTAAACAAAAAGACATGGTTTCTCTAGATATATTTTTCCCAAAAAATAAATAAAAAGTAAAAATTTTAAAAAGCTAAGCTACAGCTTCCTAGTGCACAGACAGAGAACAATTACGCTTACTAAACAAGTTACTGTGACAATTAAATGAGATCCTAGACAAAAAGCCCTCAGCAAACAGCAGGCGCATCTTTAACCTCTGTTAAATAAAGCCCGATACTGTTTCCATCCACTCACTCATGCATTCATCAAGAATCTCAGGGAGCACAAAGCCAAGGTCCCCCTTCTTGCAGGAACTCTCACACACAGGACACCACTGGTCCTGTGGATGAAAGGAGATAAAAGAAGTCAGAAGAAATGGTGGAACAACAAAAATGCTATATCCATGTCTCATACTTGACATCATAATAAAAAGATATAACCTAGCAGATGGCTGGGCTGTGAGGAAAATAGGAATCATAAGAAAACACATGGCAATAATGCGATCCTATCTGCATATTACATGAAAAATCCAACTGGCTTCACTCTGAACACGCAGCAATACGTCAACTCTGATACCCCGTAAAAGTCGTAAGAGGAATTCACAACCAGCCTCAATGAAGTCACCGAATTCCTTCATTCTGAGTGACTCCTGTCCACCCGATCCACAGAGCAGGAGGACTGTGGCAAAGCAGAGAGTTTAGAACAACTCGGGAAGTGTCACACTCACAGTGGAGCCTGGGAACTGAAGACGAGGTAGGGTCAGCCGGGGCACCAACCAACCGAGTCGAAAATTCAGGCCACACAAGGGCTGGGGGAGGAAGGAGTTCAGCAAATCAGCCCAAGCCAGCAATAGTTCTCTTTCCCAGGCTTTGTTTTTAACTATTTACTTCCACCTGCAATGTCACAATGTTTCCCATCCTAGGATTGGCATTCACCATACAAGAACTATAAAGAAGCTCCCAGGTGTGCCTGACCAAGGAAAAAGGGCAGTAGGGGAGGAGCTCTCTGAGTAGCCTCTAGTTTATTTCAGCTTCTTTTACTGACTGCCTAATACAGGTTGAAAGCCTTGAGATAAAAACAGAGCTCTGAGTGCTGCTGATTCTCCCAGTCCCATGAGAAATGCACACCAAACCCATTAAATGTCCAGGGTTTCCATATCCAGGCCTGAAAAAGGCCAAGGATTCTGCCCACGCCATCGTGGAAGGCAATGCTGTAGGACGGTTCCATGGCCCCTTACAAATGCCCCAGCTGCCTCAGAGGTTGGGAGCTCTGCACATCTATTCAGACATAAACACAAACATTTCTCCTGTAATGTCTTTTCTCTTCCATAATCATCTATACTCTAATTCACAGCAATGCAATTTCATCATGGGTTCACCAGACTGATGTCTGAGGAGCGATCATGTGACACAAACCATAATGACTAAGGAATATAATGAAGACTCGCTGGTAAATGAGTTCAAGCAATACAGACATTTACTATAAAGTGCTTCTTCCCTGATGTAAGGTCCAGCGCTGCACTATGAGGGGATTCTGGTTGTACTCATATTCCCAATCCAAGGTGACTTTTCCTTCCCTATCTGCACAGGCCTGTAGGATGCAGACTTTCGACAGGCAACAGAGGTCTCTGTGGGAAGAGAAGCCCTCCCTAGGTAAATGATGTAAACAGGAGACCAATGTTTGCAAAGAACACAGAATATTCGTAGAAAATACTAAGTAGGCAACAATTTGTTTAAATCAAAACTTTAGACATTTGGAGACAGAAAGGTCAGATACTTATTGCAAACAGAAACAAGGCCCCCAAAATAAGGAAATAACATCCTAAAATGGCTCTAGATGAGGAAAAAATAAATAAATAAAAACCAACATGGAACAGAGATCGCCAGGTAATGATCTCTAGGCTTCCTGGGTGCTCTGCTGTTTTGGACTCTAAGGTGTGGAAGAAAGCTGATGCCCTGAAATCAAATGCAATGAAGGCAGAGGAGGCAGGCAGGGACAGAGCTCACCAAGAAAAAGCCAGTCCAAAGCCAGGGCGGGGCACCACTGCCTACCTGGAGCAGATGACCTGAGATGACACCTGCTTGTCAGGGTCCAGGATGAGCGTGGGTACTGGGTATTCAAGGAAGACAGCCACATCAGGAAAAGTGGAGCGGGCATCTGTATCACACGCATGTTCCACAGAACACGCTGCTGGGACTCCCAGATCCCACAAAGTGACACACCGCCAAAACGGCCACCTCAGCGAAAGAATCTTGTGAGTTAAAAGTGAACATAATTCCCAGCCCACCCAAATGAATGCTCTGCGGGGCAAGATACGGCATCACCACAGATCCTACAGGGAAATAAAAACCAGGAAAATAATGGCATTATTGGTAAAACCTAATTTTCAGTCATTAGGAGGTGACTAGCCTAGCACTCCATGTGTGAACAGATTGCAGAAGCTTAATGTTCCTTGGCAAGTCAAAAACCAAGTCTTTTTCTTTTTTAATAGCCATGTATTTTGCTTTCCAACAGAAAAATAAGAAGCAAATTCCCTTGTTCTGTTAGGTACCAATTTGACGTACCCATTCTCTACACCCACTACATCATATGTAATTCAAACGGGTTCTCTATTTTTCCAATATCACTTATTTCTCATTTATGGATGGATCTAAAAATGTGCATAAAAATATGTATTTATATAAGAAGCTCTTTGCCTCCTTATGTAGTAATCAGGGTAATTTGTACAGTTAGATGAGCTTTTCTAAGTATATTTGTTTTTTTCTTTTCCAGAGATAAAAAGTACCAGCTCAGTGTCAATGTCAACCTCTAAAGAGGAATAGGGACTTTCCAGACAAGAGAATATCCCTGATGTGGGAAGGAGGGTGGGTTTCTTTTAATGCTGATGAAACACTCTTCTTTTAAATGTTAATTTACAATAGTCTTACTAATGTGAGTCATAAAAAGTTATTCGTGAACAATTGTAGCAGAGCTCTGTGTCTTATGCAAGGAAAAAAAGGATAGAATGGCAGATTACTTTGGAAGATAAATACCAGAATTCAGTCACCTAGCACTTATCCTCTACCTACTGTGTGAAACAGTATATTATTCTAAACTGTAGAATATTTACCACATCGAAAATCTGCAGGATGCTATTTGTATTTTGTTACGGAAATGCATTTTTAAACATCAGAAATCCACAGAAAATAAAGGACTTAAAAAACAATCAGATGTCTTTCACACCACTCTTCAGTGTGCCACCTCTACATGAAAATGTCTTACATTAAATTCAGTGATGAATGCAATGGATTTATAAATATTTTTGTCACACGCTTTTCTTTTTCCCCCAATTTATCCATTATGATCAATTTTCTCCAAAAAGATTTCAGAGTTTGGCTTCTTGGTTTTCACAGCCTCCACCCTGATCTAGCTCCTAACTTTCTCACGCTGGATTTCTGCTATCTCTCCATGCTTTGCAATTCCTGAAATCCTTAGGCCAAGGGTCCTCCGTGGCAGTTTCCCTGCTGTCATTTGGACCTTGAAGGTCCCCCAAAGGCCCACATGTTAAGGCCTGGTGCCCAGGTTGGCACTTTTGGGAGGTGATGAAATCCTGAAGAGCTAGGACCTAATGAGAGGAAGTGAGGTCACTGGAGGCGTATCCTTGAAGGGGACTGTAGGATCTGGCCTCTTCCTCTCCTTTTTGCTTCCTGGTAATGAGGTAAATGGTGTTGTTCCACCACACACTCCCATTGTGACATGCTGCAGCCTCCAAAACTGAGTCAAAATAATGTTTTCTCTTTATAAGTTGGTATCTCAGGTATTTTGTTACAGTGATAAAAACCTGCCTAGTACATCAGCTACTCACACTTTTCCCACCATCAGAAGCACAGACTCTCCTGACTGGCCTCCCACGCCGTTCAGCTGGTGCCTTTTACAGACAGTTGTCTGGGTTAGGTTGGGTCTCCCTCCCGGCTGGCTCCTGTTCTGCTGCCTACTGACAACTGAAGAGGACAACTGTCTGTGTCCCATCGTCACTCCCTTCATCACCCCGTGAAGGCTGGTGTCCTCAGTATTCAGTCAAAGGGCCTTCTGCTACGGAGCTGCATCACAACATGCACATCTGATCTAGAACTAGGTTATTCATCAAAGACAGAAAACATGACTTTTCCTTCTGCATCCCTCCTGATGTCTAATGTATACGTAGCTCTGAGACCAACTCTCCTCAGTCGATAAGTATTGATCGGAGAGTGACATCAGGGGTTTCTTGCCTCAACTCAGGTTGTATCTCTCCTGCTGAGGAGATAAAAGGTTCTCAGACAGGACCTTTCGGATCAGCAAAGGGTGAAAGCTGTTGTCTACACGGTCCAACTGCATGAGGAATGGAGAAAAACAGTCACGTAACTCTCCTTTTCACATCAACTAGCCTGGCTTCAACTACTTCGAGATTTTAGATAAATCTTGAAAATTATCTAGATTTCTTAGAGAAGAAATATGAAAGGAAATAAATTAGAAATGTCTGTAAACACTTTCAGTACCTATCTCTATTATAAAAATTCATAAACAAACCAAAAGTAGTCCAATCAAGAATCTCAAAAAGAAACTGTATTGTGGACATTTCTAGGTAAATGGATTCACCTTGAGACCACACTCTTAAGAGAAATAAATCAGACACACATATTCAAATACTGCATGATTTCTCTGGTTTAAGAAACTGAAAGTATAAATAACGACCAAAATATATAATGGATACGGTGAAATAGGAAGAAAATGTTCAAATGGGAAGGAGAACTAGGGAAGGGGGAGAGGGGAAAGGAAGGAAGGGAAAAGGAAGAAAAAGAATAGAACAAAAAAAAGGAAACAAAGCCTCTATAAATAAGAAGGGGAAGAGGGATTCAAGGGGGGAGAGGAATGGGAAAAAAGAATCAAGATATATTACGTACAGGTACAAATTCTACATAATGAATGTTATCATTAAGTATATTTTAAATGTATCAATAAAATCAATTTTAAAAAAAGAAATTGTAGGGCGGGGGATTTAGCTCAGTGGTTAGAGTGCTTGCCTTGCAAGCATGAGGCCCTGAGTTCGATTCCCAGTACCCAAAAAAAAAAAAAAAATTGTACCATAGATACAAATTCTTGTTTTACTCCTGTAGTTACAAACAACACAATGCACTGTAACCTGAAATTTTCTCTTCTATGTATATGCATAAACACATTCATATACCAACTCGAATTTGAACATCGGACTTTTTACTTTACTTTTTATACCATTTGAGTGTTTTGAAATGTACACTGATTTCTGTATATTCAGAATGAGGTGTTTGGTGGCAAAAATTTTGTTTGGAAACGTTTTCTCATAAAATCACCTCTGAAACGCAGGCATCATTAATAAGTTAAATAATGAAAATTCAAAGCCATCTCAATGTGAGAAAATTTTTAAAAGAGCATCACCTGACTCCAATACCTAAGTGCCTTAAAATTCAATTCAAGCATTTGCACACACCAGACACTGTCTGCATCTGAACCGTCTTTTTAAGGGCTGCATTTGAGCTTTCCTTCTCTTATTTCTATTCAGCTTTCTTAGAACATGAACAACAGTATGGATTTTAAGAGCCTGCCCACAGTGGCATGGAACTCCGAGTATCCCACCTCACAGGCTTAGGTCCGATTCTTCAAACAAACAGTATGAGAGAGGAAGCCCAATTTTTACATGGCAAAATATCCAAGTTCTCTACAACTGTGTGGAGAAGGATTCGGAAAAGCTTTGGCAAAATTCTAAGAAATGATGCTTTGGGACAAAACATTACAGAAGCGGTTCTCAAATATAGTACCATGCACAAGCATGACCAATGCAGGCTTCAGCACTGCACGCTCAGTAAGGCTGGGGCCCATGAGTGAACACTTTCAACATAATATTCACCAGGTCACTGATGTGGCCAGGCAGAAAACTACAATTTTGAAAAACACGGATCTACAGACAGCATCTTACACATCTCTTCCTTCTAAAATTCTCCCAGTATTATTCCTTCAAATTTGTGGGAAAATCGGATAGAGCATTTAGCAGAGGCAAAAGGAAGAAACTCAAGACCTCACTTCAAACAAATTCTTCATTCTCCCTGACATGAGCACACTACCTTATGCTCTACCCACTCACAACCAAACAGGCAAAGCATAACAGATTGAGGAGAGAAAGCTCAAATGCAGCCCTTAAAAAGACGGTTCAAATGCCAACAGTGTCTGGTGTGTGCAAAGGGACACAGACACATCTCACATCTGAGTTCCTCAAGTACTCCCCCGTACAAAACCTCATTTGTGACTAAAAGACATCCAAACAAACATTTGCTAAAACTCTGAAATTCAGAGGAATAAATCGCAGGCAACCCATCTAAGAAGTCCACAGAGAGGTCTCGGGCTGGCTAAATTGGCCAAGTCAGCCCCACCAGCCTGAACTCTAAAGCTCCAGTTTCATTTTGAAAGAAGTAAAACAATGAGATCGGAAAATACATAATGAGAGATATACAGATACAGAAATCGATATGCAAACTCCTGGGCCTAGTGGCACACACCCATGATCCCAGCACTAGGGAAGCCAAGAAAGGAGGATCGCACATTCAAGTTCAACCTAAACTACATAGAGAATTCAAGGCCAGACTGGACTTCACCATGAGGCCATGTCATCCAAAACAGAAAAACAAAAATGAAGAAAACAAAACAAACCCCACAGGTACCCCTCCAGAGTATTTGATACAGGTCTGTTTCCTTCTTTTTAACAGCTGTATGATGTCGTTCGGATGAATGATAAACCCCTGACATCATTTATTCCATTCTTCCCATGTTCTCTTTGTTTCTAGTTTTTTGCTACTCCAAGCAACGCTGTGTCATGAAGATGCAGGTACAAAACACCTCTGTGTGATGATTTTGTTTCCTTGGGAGAGATTCCCAGGACTGCAACTGCAGGATTGAAGAAAATATACACTTCTAAATTTTAACAGGTATTGCTAGATTGCGCTTCTTAAAAAGGCAGTGATATTTCACATTTTTGAAACAGTTAATATATTAACTAGGAAAAAACAAACTGTGCTCAGAAGGCAGGGAACACACAGTGCCTGCAGCCTGTGTGAGACCTCTGAGCTCAGCCAGTTCCTCTTCCTGGCCACTCCCGATCAAGCTTGGGGGGTTCTCTCTATCTCCTGGAATCCTAGAAATTACATTTTAAAGTTGGAGTATTATATTTTAAAGGTGGCCTCTGGACCTTCTGCAAAGGAGAAGCTCCATGGCTTTCATCAAATTTCCAAAGGGGTCCCTGACCCAGAAAGGGCCAGGAGCCGCCTGTCCGCAGCCTGGAGGATGACAAGAGGAACAGGATATTGCTGATGACATAATTTGATTTTGCTGACGATAACAATAACCAAAAAGTGGCTTTTATTAGAGTAGCCTTCCCACGTCCACAAAGCCATCAAAATCATTTTTGATCTACATTATTTAAGAAGGAGCAAGCTCTATAAAAAGTTTATGAAAAGGCACAGGTGCTAGGAGATAAAAAACAGAGAAGACCCTTTCCAAAATCAGGTACAGGACCATTTCTTCTCCAGTAGATAGTTTCCCAGAACTTGGCGTTCCATCTAGGTAAAGGGAGAGAGAGTCACTGTTAGTTTCGTTTCAAAGAAGGGTAAACACTGCAGGGTCGGATGGGTGGGGAAAGCCAAATGAAGTTCAGAGAAAAAGACAAGTGTTCACACCTCTGAAGAGCCTCAATAAACACATCTAAGCCGAAGGTTGGGCTCACCCTCAAGTTCACGGGGGTGGCCTCTGCCCACACGCCCTCCGCTGGAAACAGGCAGTGCCCAGTCAAGGGAGGCATTCCACAGACGGAGAATAAGCCAGCCAATACTTGAAGCAGCTCTACACCAAATCGATTACAGGAAATGCAGGTGGGTCCTTCGGTGGGATGTCTTCGCTAATAATGGTCTGAAATCCAGAGGGTCATGATTTTTCTCCATTTGTAATTAGTGCCCAGAAAGAATCAAACAGGCATCTGTCCACTTCTCAGGAAAGCACCTGATGCTTCATTTTTGTAAGATGCCTGATTTTCATGAAGCTACTCTCCATTTATTCTTCTTCATTTCATACATTATCAACCTTATCACCCAATGGTAGATCATAATCCTGGCAACTGCTTGGCACGGTTACTGGAAAATATTCATTAAATTAGTAACATCACTGACTTCTACTTTAAAATCAAAAGCAAAGGGCAAAGATAAAAACAAAGTTTTAAAAAACATTATATTAATTAGCAAAATACACACAGAAAGTAAGGCCCATCAAAACAGGGAAAACTTTAATTACGTTTACGCTTGTTCTGTGGTAGAATCAGTGATCTGTCCTCTGGATTAGGTGATGTTTTAAAAAGATCTCATTACCACATTTCAAGAAATAATCCTATTTCTGTTATACTTTTTCACACTAGATTATTTCTTAAAACACAGATACAGGAAATGCAAAGTGAATTCACCTGACCAAAAACTTAGACTGGAATGGTGCAACTGTTACAGGGTCTAGCAGTAAATTAAATCATATTTAGCCAGGGATAACAAAAGAGAAAAGGCACCCATGTTTTCTCAGTCTTTCAGGAGACTCCTTTCTGAAAAGCTACCTTTCTAAGCAATCAGATTTATCTATGTGTGCTTGAGGAAATCTATATGTTCATATTAGAACATGTACACACATGGGTGTAGACATGTGTAAGTATACATATATGCTCCATAATAAATAATATATATTATATAAATATACATATATACATATACCTAAGACTTTAAGAGGTATTTCTACAGAGAATAAAATGTTCTAGAATGAAAATTCCAGATCCTTGGAAATTACCCAGTTGTCTGAGATCAGATGGCATAAGGCACGTTCAGGATTGTATGGCTGTAGACACCAACTACCCATTCAAAAGAAATCTTGTAAAGAATATGTTCTCCATCCAATAGCAGAAACACAGTTAAGGTTTACTTTAGTTTTAATTTTCATAGTTTATATATAAGCCTTATACCCATTTCCAGAAGTGAAATTTTTTAAATCTGTATTAGGATCAGACATGGTGGCACAAGCCTGTAATTCCAGCACTCTGGGAGGCTGAGGCAGGAGGGCTGCAATTTCAAGCCCAGCCTGGGCAATTTAGCAACTTACTGAGACCCTGTCTCAAAGTAAAAGAAAAAAAGGAAATAAAATAAAACGGGCTGTGGAGGTATGTAGTTCAGTGCAAAGGCCCCGGGTTCAGTCCCTAGTCCTACAAAAAGAGAAGAAAAAAGATCTGTGAAAAACCACTAGAGCGCTAAGACTGTTTAATTAGAAGACGGGATTCTCAGCTTCACTACTCTTTGCTTTTCTGGAACTGGGAATTCGATATAATTCATTACTTAGTCTGGAAAGCACATCGAGTTACTTGGTGTCTGAATGTGCTTGTGGGAAGGGGCTGACCCTAACTGAAGGCTTGTCAGGTTTCCCTCAGAAGGTAGTCACAGATCACAGAGTCCCTTTCGATAAAACGACTCCACATAAACAGACACTCAGCGCATCAGTTAAAAGCAGCCAGCACCGCTCCACTAGGTGGGATCAAGCTTTTGTCACCCTCATTTGTGATCTGCCATCTTCCTGACCCTCCGCGACAAGACAAGAGGGAAGGAGGGAGGGAGGGAGGGAAACTCTAACTGCTCTCGCTAAACATTCTGTAACGAGAAAAACTCATTTGAAAAGGTACAGCCGATACTTTGGAAAGCCCAAGTGGAGATATTCTTTCAGGATCCAAGACAGTGATTGTCCCAGATGGAAGCTGTTTCAGAGAATGAAGCCGGTGCAGTTATCTGTCCCTACAGAATTTCCCGAGCCGGTTTCCATGCCGAGCTACAGGTGGGACATCATTCTGGAGTCAATGGCGGTTATGAACGGAGTTCTAAAGAAAAGTGAAATGATAATCAAACCAGACAATTCAGTTTAAAAAATAATCATCATTACACATACACACATATGTTCTTTATGGGAGCTGAAATATCCAGTGTGCTAGGCTTACCGGGTGTGGCTCCCTGGCCTACAGTTACTCCCAAAGGCCCTTCTGAATTCAATATTGTCCTGAAAACATGGTTTTGCTGATGCCCCCACAAGGGAGTGGTTTCAGAGCAGCAGCCTCCATTCTAAAAATGTGTCACTAGGAAATTACGACTCTTTCCTGGGAGCTCCCCAGAAAGCATCCTCAGCTTCCCACCACGAGACTCATGACCTTCCCAGCCCATGAGCAACCCAGACACTAGGAGACACAGCCCAGGTCTCATCCTGCCCACCAGGCTGAAGCAGAAGGCCCTAGGAGTAGATGTCTCCTCTGCTTGGGGCTTTCTCCTCCACCTTCTTAATACATCTCTCCCATCCACAGTCTCTGTGACTTCAGCCAGTGGAGAAAAGAGAGGTCATCTTTCGGTCTCTGATTAATTAATCTCTTTGTTAGTTAATCTCTTAATTAGTTAAGAGTATTAAGAAATGCTCAGTCTCCTTCCATGCCTACTAATCTAATGAAAGGAAATTTCTTTCAATTGGCTTGTCTGTGCAAGGTACTGGACTGAGCCACGCAGGTTTTATCCCGGAACTAGCACTTGGGGCCACTGACTCTACTCAGCAAAAAAAACTTCTTTTAGAAAGGAAAAGGAGGTGCTAAAGAACAAAGAATAGCAGCATAGAAGAGAACAAACTGACTTGTTTTGATACTGCTGGAGAATGAACCTAGGACTTCATCCATGCTAAGCACCTACTCTACCCAGGCCTGGGGAAACCAACTTTCAAAGTTCAAAAACTACCACACAGTCAAAACTATTCCAGGAAAAACTTTAAATACAGTAAAGGAAGTAAACAAAACAGGTAACACATTTCCTAAAAGTATATTAGTAAGTACGGTTATTCTGGTTACCATCACATAAAAAATTTAAAAATCTCTACTGAGGCCTTAAGAAAGTCATACACCAGTCAGAAATGGCCTTGAACATGGTTTATGAAATCTCAACAAATGAGAGAAGTGGAAATCTAAGTGATCTCCAAATCACGACTTTCAGGCAGTAGGAGGCTGACCCCAGGCTGCTGGAGGAATGACCCCAATGGTGGGTCTGATTACTACTGTTTGGGCAGAAAAGAACAGTGGTCACTTTTCTTCAGTTTCTTTTACTACTAACTTGAGATGCCACGCACAGAGTTTCTGCACTTAAATCAGAGATCATTAAATCTGGAAGGAATTGTAGCAATCACTAGTACAACCCATTATACCTGAAAGAAGAAGAGCAGAGCCCAAAGTTGCCCTCAGTGACTGCGGCAGGAAGAGAAGCCAGACCTACCAAAGGATCCAAATAAATCAAAGTACCTCTAACAGGTTAACAGCGCAAATATCGCCACAGCCTGGTCCCCTAAGGAGAAGCATCCCCAGCCTCCGCCTGGGCCACAAGAATGGTGGAAAGGGTGATAGAGTGGGCCAGGAAGGCATCAAGGAACCAACTTTCTGGGACTCAGGAAACAAATGGAAAGGATACCTGTCATTTTAGGAGGGGAAAGAAAAGAACACCAGACACTTGTGATTAAATGCTCCCAAGCCCAGTCATGACACACTAAGTCAAAGTATCTTGGTTATCTTCCTGTCTCTCACTACTGACATTTGTGCCTCTTACATCATTTTATCCAGAAGCAACCTAGAAAAAAAATCTGACTAATGGGGAATAGGAGGTGTGGAGACATCTCCAAGGTTAGAGTTAACATCTGCTCGGCACGCTACGTTCCCTGAAATAAATGCACCGCATCAAGTGAATACTTCTCCTTTGAAGTTCTTATTCACAGTCACCCCTTTCTAGATGGGAAATACAACCTCTCATCATTTGTGCAGCTTCAAAACCTTGAAGTGCAACACACTGTAGCTTCTCCCATGAACTTTCACCTCTGCATACATGAGGTGGCGCCCATGGTAGGAAACAGGAAATGCCCCCATGGGATGGGAACACAGGTTCAAGTGGGGGAAAAAATCAAAAGATTCGACATGCAAAGCTGCCAAAATTAAGTTCAAAGGAAAGAGAAAATTTAGAACCAAGTATGAAAGGCTTCTTGTCTAAAACCAGTGGCAGGAACACAAGATCTACCAACGAAACCTATCTGGAGACTGTCTTCATGTTTAGAAGTCTGAAGTGGGTCAAAGATAAGTAACAGTCAAAGGAGTCAATGAAGAGCAAAGAACGAAGTCAGTCATGGTGAGGAATTGAGAGGAAAGCAGAGTTCACAGCCAGGAAGATGCACCAGAGAAGTCTGAGATGTCATGAAGGGCCTTCTACACAAAGGTGCCAGGGATCCCAGTACCTACAAGCACTTTAGTAAAACATAATTAAAATACACTCAGCTCTCTCTGTAGGTGTCACATTTTTTGCAGACCTTGGGCATGCCAGGCATGTACTCTACCACTGAGCTACATCCCTAGTCCCTAGTGGATGACTTTTAAAATATAACTGACTCCTGGAGGGGCCTTGCCTTATGTCATTATTTAGCTCTTTACTAGATAATCTGATGACAGATAACTGAGAGAGAAACTCTATGTAAATGGAGCACAGAATGAGGAGACACAGAAACGTGCTGTGACCCCATCGGAGAAAGGCAAGCATTATCTTTCATGCCTGCAGAGGATTAAACATGTGTCTCTATTCTTCCCACAAAGATACTTAACTATTATGTTCCCTATAAAAAATCATGTTACCTTCTTAGCCTTACTACTGTCATATATTGTATTCTCTGTGAACCGTGTTTTTTATGCCTCTGCAGAAACTTGGAAGATTAAAAAAGAATCAACACAGATTGCACACTGAAGACTCGAAGATTCTGGGATGATTTGTATCCTGCCCCTAATCATCTTCCATCTTTCATCTTATCAGCACTCATAAATTACCCGCACTCCATTTCAGAACAGAGTGAGCCCCCAATCCCTGTTATTTTCAGCATGATTGCAAACAGAGAAGCCAGTCATATAAACAGAAAAGTGGGGAAGCAGCTAACATTTCTGTCTCCATCTTGAGTAGGAGTCTAAAACTGTGCTTCGAGAAGCCCGGAGTTTCCAGAGGCCCCAGGAGTGGCAGGATGACGAGAGGTGAGGGGCATGTGAAGAGGGCATGGTTTAGTCCCAGCCTTGTCTCAGTCACACAGTTGCACTTTATTCTCTTTTGGACGAGGGTTCTACTGAAATTGCATTTGAAGAATCATTCCCAAGGCTTTAAGAGGTCTGCAGACTCACGACCCAAGTACTCAAAACATCCGAGGTTTCTCTTCCAAACACAGTAAGCCACACAGCCTGGAAAAAGAAATGTTTTCTACAACAATGTATTAGAATAATAAGCTAAGGCAATTTTCCTTAAGGAGCTTTTCATCTGGCTTGAGTTCTTCAAAGTTGAAGGATTCCCCAATTTACAAAGAGTTTGGATTCCAAAAGTCAGGGCCCTGGAATTCAAGGCTCAACTTCCTACACAAAAGAAATGATAAGAGGCTGGTTCCAAAGCAAGCAATAAAAGCCTAATACCGCACATGTGCGCTAGAATGTTATTAATTCCACTGGAAGTTAAATTTTGCTTTTGCCCCTTGGCAAAGGGCTACGCAAGCCAGTGGGGGTTCATAAGCACCATTGATGTTACTTCTTTGAAGCAGTTCTTCCTCTGATGTCCGATAAAAAGGGAGTTGGGGATGATAAAAGGACTTCCCTTCCCTCTTGCCCACTTGAAGGCCAAGTTCCAGGGCACCTCACATTCCCCACGGTCAGGGGCTGGCGAGTGGACATTCACTAGTTGTCTGCAAGCTGAATGGCCACTGGCTAGCCACTGCTTTGCACCAGCTCTGAAAAGCTGACGTCTGGTGTTTATTTATTCTCCAGTAGTTGATATCATCTTATTATGACAATCTGTCACCTTATATAGATCCAAAAGAAAGGCTTATAGGTTAAAAAAAAAAAAAGGAAAGAAAACTCCTGGCAGTATTTATAACCTCTCAGAAAGAAATGGCAGAAAGAAAAAAATGGAGAAAGGGATAATGTGTAAATATAAATAATTTTTGAGACTGAACTAAAAATTAGTTTTTGTTTTTCCTTCATTTTTGCTCATTTGGTAAGCTAATGAACTGAAAGAAAAGAATTTGTTTTAATTAAACAATTTTAAAAGATTTCAGAATTTGAAGACTTGGCACTATGAATACATTTGATTCATGTAACATCGCAAATTATCAAAACAAGTATATAAAATATTAATAGTTAATTTTCCACCAAAACTGGTGAACTGTTCAGAATTGCAGATATCAAAACTCTGAGGAAATGGTCTGTTGCAGAATCAATCATTTAATGGGCTAAAATTAGATCAAATGCAATTATGGAGAATTACCATTAGGAAAGATATCTTTCCACACTTTTGCAAAAATGGAAATATCCTTAAAGAAGTGTAACCTCTCACCCAGCGAAAAAAAAAAAAACCACTAGTGACTTCTTCGTATTTCCCCTTTATACACAATCTTACCTTTGCATATACTGTACCATCCCTTGTATCTTCATGATTTGCTTACAGATCTCCTTTCCTTTTTTCTTTTTTTTAATCTTTTTTTAAAATTTTATTTTAATGATACATTTTAGATGTACATATTGATAACATTCATCATAGGGAATTTGTACCTGTACATGATATATCTTCTTGCTTCTTTTTTTCCCATTTCCCTCCCCTCACCCCCTCCTCCCTCCCTATTTACAATCTGAGTTTTTTCTGAACAAAAAAACTAGAATACTGGTTAAGACACTGGGGCTCAAGATCCAGGTTCAATTCCAAAGTCGACTCCTTACCAGCTAAGCTTGCAAGGGCAAATTATTTAAATCATTTAAGAACTGAGAATAGGAAGGGAAGAGGGGTTGAAAGGAGAGGAAGGGAATGGGAAAAAAAATGAAGCGGCAAGATATATCATGTGCAGGTACAAATTCCCTATGATGAATGTTATCATATGTATATCTAAAATGTACCACTAAAAGTTAAAAAAATTAAAATTGAGTGTTTCATCTAAATAGGCATCATAATAAATACCTCATAGGGCTAAGAATTAATGAAATAATACACATAAAATTATGCCTGGAATACAGCAAGGTCGCTGATGATGACGTCTTTATAGCACCAGTGCCCAACACAATTCCTTGTACCTGGTAAGCAATCAGTTCATGATTCTTGAACTGAATTAAATTTCCCTGCACTCCCTGCCTAATGAAGTCCTACATTTTCTTGCTACAGAAGATCACAACTGGCAAAATCTTAGACCTGAGCAGTGCCTGGTGATTCTACATCACTTTACACATACCTGTTGGCGCCTGTCCCACCTGCCTAGAATTCTATGGAGCTTGCTATGTGGAGGAGAACAAAATCAGCTTTTCATAAAATAACAACCTCCTTTCCTCTTGCATTTCCAAAGCCAGGCATACAGTAGGAAACCAAGACACATTTGCTCCTTAGCTGGGTGGATGGCACCTCTCACCTCTCACTGAGCCCAAGGGGAGCAGCGTGTGCAGAAGGAAGGAGTCAGAGTTGACGTGAGATTCCTTCCCCACCTTCAAGGCACTACTCCCATCCCACCTGTAGCGTGAAGCCCCATCCAGCCCAATCCATACAAGTCCCTCCCTTTCTGAGTCCTTAGTGTCAATTAAACATAGTCATGCCAGGTGTGTGTGTTAGTCTTTTTTCTTCACATCCCCTATAAACTGGGTGATGGAAAAATTAATTAATTAATTAATTATAGTAATTTATAATACTTTAGCTAGTATTTATAATACTATAGCTAGTATTATAAATTAACTAATTATAATACTTTTGCATGAGGCCAAGGCATACAATAGGCTAGAAACAAGTATTTGATTGTTTGAAGTATTTCTCCAGAATTATCTAGTCATTGCTAACCCAATGAGAAGAAAGGCGTACTGGATCTGTAAAGGCTGGAGCTGGGTCCTGGCACCCCAGTGGTCTGGACAAACAGGAGCACACTCACTGGCTGGCCGCTGTAACGGAATCGCTCTTTGGCCAGCACCCAATTTTGGACCCAGTGCCTTAGCATTCAAAAACTGGCATTTTTTACAAACCAAATGTTAGCTCCCGACCAGGTCTTCATGGGGTTCACCAACAGCAAATTCTACCTTGAGTTCTATTTCCTGGAATTAAATGGACTGAGAAATGCCTGCAAGCCCCACAGAAAGAGAAGGAAGGAACCACAACGTCCCTGTGATGAAACACCAAGGAAATCTCTTCATCCTCAGGGACTGAAAGTAGACGGCTCTCAGGAAGAACTCCTCCACACTGACATCTTGGAACCCTGTTACCTAAGACTCCTCTTTCCTTTAGAAATTCTACCCTTCCTTTTCCCATACCAGGAATTCTGAGGGACCACCAGCAGCAGCAGCCTTCCCAGTCACAAAATATATTTTTTTTAACTTTTCAAAATGCTTCCATAGCCAACTACTGCATCTCATACTTGCAGCCTTCAAGGAAGGTAGATAAGAGAGACTGTATCACTTTAGAGAAGCACAAAGAATCAGGTCACAGCTAACGAACAGCCAACGGTGCCTACGACCCAGCCTTCCCTCCTCCCTTCTGGGTGTGGTTACCACACCACAGGCCAATGGACCACACTGTTCAGCTCTTCCCACACCATGTCAGGCAGGGGAACATCTTTGGAAGACAGTGTCCTGTTTCTGAAAGAGATCAGGCATCCCTGTGGAAAACCCTGCCATTCAAAACCCTAGTCTTAGCCGATGTGCTTCGCCATATTGAAGGCAAGTTGGCATCCAAAGCGGTTGACTGGGCGCCAATTGTGGTGTTCTAATCTTTGTTCATGCTGTCAACGTGACATATGAAAAAAATATGAATAAAGTGACAGGATGAAAACAAAGCTAGTAGCTGGTGTGAGATCCACAGACAGGGTGTTAGCTCCACACGCACTGCAACTCGGTCAACTTAACACCTTGTGTTTCCCCTACATATGCGGTGTGGAAAAGCTATTTATATAATGTTTTTAAATATTTAGGACCAAATAAATCAATATTGTTGGGAAACATTGACTCTGACCAGAACTCATTTACTTGCCTCAGTCCCATGTGAAGAGAACTGAGAATATCGAAAGGATCCAAGACCAGCAACAATACAGATGTTCAATACGATCACCCAGAACTCCCAAACAGGCCTGCTGTCAATCTCCACGCTGGCTGGTTACCGGCATGAATAATACAATGACAAAAGTCCCAGAAGAGCTGCCTTGTGAATAAGCTTTATTATTCCCAACATAACAAAATAGGCTTCTGAAAAATTACCTGACTCTGCAGTTCACTCTGCTGCTTCAGGCGAAGATTTTCGGGTGTATCTGCCACCGTGGTGAAAGACTGCTTTGGGTAGTGTCTGTGGAGAAATTGTTTACAAGAACATAATTAAAATGCTTGCTACAAAACGATACTTCAACATCCATTGTTCCATCCTTTGCTTCTGTCACAATGGAAAAGGGGCCTCCTGGCTACGGTCATCTGCCTGTCAT
Organism: Hystrix cristata; assembly: GCA_004026905.1. NCBI lineage: Eukaryota > Metazoa > Chordata > Mammalia > Rodentia > Hystricidae > Hystrix > Hystrix cristata. Next base: position 11,808 of record PVJO010013785.1, on the reverse strand, counting down.
TATTCCGGATCCCAGCGCACTCTGACGACCCTCTATCACTCAGTTTTCCCCACTTCCCCCCAAAACTTCAACCTTGACTTCTCCATGCCGCATCCGTCATTCCAGCCTGGTACCATCATTCTATCCTAAAAAACAGTTCTTGCTCATCTTCTCTCCGACTCTCCCCATATCTGGTTTCCAGCTTATGCCAGAAGCTTCCCTCACCAAAGTCAGACATACTTTCTGTGGTCGTAAAGACCTCCTGTGAACATATCTAAACAAGCAACTTTTATTCCTCCTGTTTGACTTATTGCTCATCTTGAAATGTCCTCTTCCTCCTCAGTTTCCATGTCACCTAACAATCCCAGCTTGCCTTCTTCCACTCAAGTGTTTCCTGTCTCCTGTGGGCCCTTCTTGGTTCACCCCACCTTCATGATCAGAACATGGACGTTCAGTCTACACCTCATCTGGGGGCTCTCACTCATTCCTGTAGCACTGAGAACCCTCTATATGCTAATTTCTTCCAAATCTGAATTTTAGATGTAGTGACATTTCCCTTTATATATCCCATACCCACCACAAACTCAATCAGTGTGAAACTTGGCTGTTCATCACCCCATCCCTTAGACAACCTCTCCCTGCACTCTTTCACTGACAGTGCCCAGGTGACTAAGTCAGATACTACAGAATAACCTTGACTCCCCACATACACAATCAATCACCAACTGTATTTGGCTACAGGAGACCATTCGGTCCTGCAGTTCACACCTCTCTCTTCCCCACCCCTCCCAGCAACGCTATTCTCCTTGCCTGGAACACCTAGCCCTCTTCCCACCTCATCTCCTGAGCAACTGTGTTTATCTTTCAGATCTTGCCTTAGATGTCACCATCTCCAGGAAGCTTTCTTAGCCTCCAAAATTTGGGTAAGGAATGGTCTCTGGATATGCTTTCTTTCCAGTTATAATGCTTATACTCATTTGTATTTTCTGATTGGCATGTGCCTCTGTTTCACAGTACAATGAAAGTTCTGCAGCAGCAAGAGCAGGCTAGCTTGTCTCTTGTCAGGGTACATTCTGGCCTGTTTCTCCAGCCCCGACCAATGCCTGGTTTACAGGATGACCTGAAAATATACTGGCATGGGGGAGGGACACATGCAAAGAGAACAGACAATGGGTTGCAGTGGTGTAGTTGGATAGAAAAAATAAATTCTAATGTTCTACAGCACAACAGGGTAACTACAGATGACAATGATTAACTGAAAAAAATCTCAAGATACCTAATAGGATTTTAAATGCTCCCAACACAAAGAACTGATACATGTCTCAGGTGATGGATACATCATTAACTTGAAATGATCATTGTACACTGTACACATGTACTGAAAAGTCATGCTGTGACCCACAAATATGTGCAATTAAATATTTGCACACAGAAGAAATGGAGGGAGGGAGAGGGGAAGAAGACAACAATCAATTAAACCCTAAGAGACTAATACAGTTTAGATCTAAAATGTCCCCCAAATGTCTCACGTATTTAAGGTGGGCCTTTGGAAAGATGATTGGATCATGAAAGTTCGAACCTCATCAGTGGATTTTAATTAAAGAGCATTCTGAGATTGAAAAGTGAACTGTTGGTAAAGTAATTTGCAACTGTTTTACTATGCGTATATGAATTTCCTCCCTACAGGCCAAAAAGTGATTCCTATTTGGATACTAATGGAACTTCACTTGCCACTCATGCCTCTACTTATGAAGTATAGTTTCAAAAAATAATCCAGTTAGTTGCCCCATTGCACTTTACTATAACAAAGTGTGGTGGACTTGAATTTATAAAATACATGCATATTAATCAAATACCACTTTCATAGGCTTGAAATTGGCCTCCCATATTAAGTCCTATTTGGAAAGAGTCTTAAAGAAAAACTGAGAAGCTTCTGCAGTTTTTTAGAAGCAATTTGTTAATTTGATGACCAAAGTAGCAAACTTACTAACAGGCTGTGCAGTTGTGAGATTACATCTAGAACTATTATAAGATGCCAGTGTTTTGTACTTTTTCTAGTAGCCTTTTCAATTATAAAAGGTAATTATTTTATAATAGCAGGTTGATTTATATGCATCATAACTTTCTCTAAAGCTCCATAACTGGATAAAATTAACCAAAATTTCTATGTAAAACACTCAAGGTAGTATTATAACAAAAATAACAAATGCTGAGAGAAAGAAGGCAATTCATATCAGAAACTGGTAGGGGTCCTGAGAGCTAAAATAAATCAAAACCTGTGGCTTAAGGGATCTGCGTTGTATTCAGAGCTAGCAAAATACAAGAGAATAAGATTTTTTTTAATAAAAAAATGCCTTAGCTGTCAAAAAAATGAAATGGCTTCATGAATTGGAACAAGACGACTCAGAAGAAGTAAGTATAATTACTGAGATGGCAGCACAGAATGCACTATATAAAAAAATAATTACAATATCTGGAGAAAGCTAATTAATTCTGCCAAACTTGACACATGTGAAAATCCTGTCAAACAATGGATTTCTCAACATCACGTCCAAGCAGTAAGGTCTGCTAAATTAATCCAACAGTATCCCCCTTGGAGTCGGTGTCTCATTTCCCTCCCATCCACCATCCCACCCCTACTGCAAAAGAAAAAGAACAGAAAATCAGACACAGAAATAAAACAAGAGGCCAGTGGTCCCTTGTGAGAGCACAGGAATGGAGAAGCAAAGGGTTTCAAAACAAACTGGTGGGAACCGATGATTAATTCCAGCTCCTTCCATATGCTGCATTTAAACGGTAGCAAAGGGTGCGCCTCAAGTAAATGCCTTGAAGCTGGGCTTGGTAGTGCACACCTGTAACCAAGGGTCTGGGAGGCTGCGGTAGGAAAATCAAAAGTATGAGCTAGCCTGTGCAACTTAGAGACTCAGTGAAACCCTTTCTCAAAATAAAAGCGGGAGGAGGGGCCGGGGATTCAGCTCAAGTGCTTGCCTAGCAAGTGCAAGGCCCTAAATTCAATCACCAGCACCTCCCCTAAAAAATTTAAAAATAGAAAAGGGGCTGGGGATGTAACACAGTGTGAAGGCCCTGGCTTTAATCTCCAGAACAGATGGATGGATGGGGGATGGGTAGACAGGTGGACGGATGGGTGGGTGCATGGATGGATGGATGGATACATACATACACGGATCAATAGATAGATGCCTTGAATAGAAACCTTAAGGAAAGAAGAAAAGTTCATCACCAAACTTAGAGGAAGAATGATACTTTCTCCTCTGTCCTATTAGGAGTCAGAACATGGGATAGAAGGTATGAGGGCAGGAGAAATAGATGCTCAAAGAAAACCAAGAAATGAGTAAGAAAAAAGACAGAAGGAGTAAAAGAATTGACACATTCATAAGTTTCCTGGAAAATAAAACCTAATTGTGGAAATTGGACATCTATTAAATGGTTTGTTTTTGCAGTGCTGAGACCAAACCCAGGGCCTCACGGGTGTTAGGTAAACGTTCCACCATGAGCTACAGCCCCAGCCCACAAGAACATTGAAGCCTCACAAACAGAAGTCTCATAGTTGAAGCACACAGGAACTGAACTAGTGTGTTCATCAAGACTGGGCTGACAGCTATGGCAAATCCAGATTTCCACGAAATTCCATATTAAAAATACGAAGAGGAAGAATTGAGGTATTAAAAGGCTACATCTGAAATAGTAAAATTAGGTCCCAGAAAAATGGTTTAAAGGTTTTTTTGGAAACAGGGTCTTGCTGTATAGCCCATGCTGGCCTTGGAGTTGCAGCAACCCTCCTGCCTCAGCCTCCCAGGTGCTAATATTATAAGGATGTACCACTACACTTGGCTCAATTTTTTTCAGAGGGACTCTCACTATGTTGTGAAAGCTAGGCATGAAGTCCTGACTTAAGCAGTCCTCCTGCCTCAACCCCCCGCCCAGCCCCGTAGCTGGTATGTGCCGCCTGAGCTGGCTCAAGCGTGTTACCTCTGTTAGATTCAGTTGAGGAAAAGTTACACGCAAACCACTAGACTAGTGCTGCTCCAGGTGTGGAGAGTGAATGGCAGCCTCCCCGGAGATGATAACAAGAAAGAAACGAGTGAGAAGACGGAGAACCCAGAAACACTCACTTCTCATCCAGGGCCCAGTGTTTATGACATCACACAGCCAAACCGCCTGGTGTAAGCCTGCCTCTTCCACCCACCAGCTGTGCGTCTCTCAATGAGTTCCTTAACCTCTCTGGCCTCAGTTTCCTCGGTTATAAAATAAACGTAATGGTAACACTCCTTAGGCTTATTGCAAAATCAACACATGTAAATCATTTCAAACGGTACCTGGCTCTGAACCAGTACTTAACCAAGTGTCTCCCATTAATAATAAAAGCATTACTATCATTAGTTCCTCTTTGTTCTACTACAAAGTGACTCCCCTCTGTGCTCATCACACCATAAATTATTCCTGGCTGTCTCATGAGGCTGCTGCTAGAATCACATGAAAGAGCTTGATAAATGGGAAATCACAAATGTGAGATATTGGTAACACATTTAGAAACAGAAAGCTGAGGTTCGCAGGAATTACCTACTCCAAGTCCTGTGGTTTAAATGGGACAGTGGACAGCCCCACCTCTCCAATGAAGACTCATCCTGTCCAAGATGTCAGCCATGCTGATGTCAAGAAAGCTTACTGAGTAGATTTATGTCACGCTTCCATCTTAGGAAGCCACTAATTTGAAGATGCCCAGCACTTTCTCAAAAATCCCCAGACTGTTTCCCTTGTACCTCCTGGCAAAGCCGAACAGCTCACCCTCTCCCTTGGTCTGTGGCCAACCTGCAGGTCAATGCCTCCTCCTGCCCCTACTTTTGGCCTTGTGAACACTTAAACCCACCCTCTCTGGCTTCCTGTTTACCTGACCACTGTCACCACTACATTCAAACTCAAGGATCTGAGAACAGAAGTTGGCTGCCAAAAGAATCTGCCTGGAGATCCCCACAGGTCCTGTGCAGGAAAACATCAGCATGGCGATTCTGCACACTGTCACCTGAAAGGCCTGCTCACAATGCTTGCTGGTGTCTGAGAACGTGGATTTGGGGAGAGTTTCCACCACTATTACCAAAAATAGATGGCCCACTGCGCCTAAGCAGTTTGGACAAACAGATAAACACCTGCCTTCTTCATGGGAGGCTGCAATTTGCTGACAGACTCCCAGGAAAAAAACATGGGCACCAAGTCTCCAAACAGCTTTGCTAGTTCGTGACATTCGACAAGCGTTGTCACAACTGGTCCCCAGAGAAATTAAGAATAACCCTCTCCACTGCTGGACCCTGGAAGCTTGCATCCTGCTTCTCCCCAGTGTGCCCCGTTCGCTTCTCCCTCTGCTCACTGCCTGGTGCCTTCTCACGTGATACACCAGGGTGGGGAATAGGCCTGATTCATGATGAGGCCTACAAGACCACATAATTCTCATCAAGGCCAAGGTTGCTCCAGGGGACCCCGACCAGGCCCTCTGCACCTATCCAGCTATCATTCCCGAAACAGGAAGTGTGTTCACGTTTTCTAAGCATTATTTTCTAAGAAGACTACTTTTTATAATTTTTAAGAATACTGCAAAAGCAAAAGTTCTGACCTCACATTAGTACCTGGCTTTACAGCGCTGCCTCTCTGAGTTAGGGACCAATAACAGCACAGCCCATCTTTCACACTCTGGTTCAGCCAAGGGAGTAATTTTATCCAAGGGCCAAGATTACAACTGTTTTGAATGTAAAGTGGTAGGAGAAAGTTTAAATGCAATTTTTAGTACATTTTCCATATCTGAACAACTCCATTTTATAGCCCTGATGACTGTTTTATTCAAAATTATCTTTAAAGGATTGAAAAATAGAATTTTTTTTTTAAATTCTGTGGCACTGAACCCAGGCAAACTATCACTGGGCGACATCCCCCACCTTTTTCTTTTTTCTAAATTTGAGACAGGGACTTTTTTTTTTGCCCAAGCTGGCCTTGAAATTGTAATCCTCCTGCCTCAGCCTCCCAAGTAGCTGGGATGAGAAGCATATGTTGCATATCCTAGAAAAACAAAACATTTTTAAGTAAACAGACCTTGAGAAGGATTACTATCATCTTAAAAAAGCATGCAGTTCAGGAAAACAGAAAATAATTCCAGAAGAACAAGTTAAAATGCCAAAAGGGAATGGTAAGCAAATAACGTGAATACACACAAGTATATGCATGTGTATGTATGTGTGCATAATGTGTGGAATAATAACACTACTATCTGGGAATATCTTTTTCTTTTAAAGACAAAACTAACATATTAGACAAGTTGGTAGAGCAGTGTGAAAATCATTCTAAGGTCCTTCAACAGAAAGGTTAGACATTATTAAATTTCAGATTTTACTCAAGTATGTGTAATAAAATTTTAAGGATAACCATAAAGAAGGATAATAGCCTACATAAATTCAATCTTATGAAAGTGAAAAAATTAAATTTTTAAAAAACCAAAAACTTAATTTAATACAATAAAAAAAGAAAAAGAGAAAGAAAAAGCAGGATAGAATAAAAAGGACATATAGAAATTTAGAAGTTTGGGGCAACAAGTCAATAATCATAAATATGGAAATGCTCAACAGCTTCCAGCTAAAAGATCGATAGTGTTCATATTTTTTTTAATTTTACTGTAAAACAACTACACTAATATTTGACAAAACACTTGTTTTCCAGTACTGAGGACTGAGACGAGGGTGCAGTGAGCCATGTTCCTGCCCTTTTTTGTTATCTTGAGGCAGGTTGTCACTAAGTTGCCCAGCTTGTCCTTAAACTTGCGATCCTCCTGCCTCAGCCTCCCCAGCAGCTGGGATTCCAGGCATGTGCCTGCAATAAAATACTTAAAACAAAGGTGTTATTAAAAATAAAGATCCTACATAGTAACACAGGTTCAACTCACCAATGAAAGTATTACTACAAATGTAAATAAACCTAAGATTAGCCTCATTTTTTTAAGAATTTGTGTGCATACATGGCTGGACAGGAGGCCAACTTGATGACAGGAAAAGCAGGGCATCCACCTGAGATTGGGGGGCAGGTGAGATTTCAACACCTGCCCCCCAATCATTAATACATAAAGCAAGCAGAGACCCAATGTGTGAAATAGAACTTGGATGATGACAGTGACTACTGTCAGGTCCCCCTCGTCAGGTCTGCAGGCAGAAGCAGCCTTCATACCGTGTAACCCCGGAATGTCACGGCGTCCGCCAATGGCAAAAGGCATCTGACCCACCTGCGTGTTCTGGCGACAGTCAGCCTGCCCGCCACGGCTCCCACAGGAGCAAAGAGCTGGATGCCAGTGTGCCCACACAGAATAAGGGTGGACGAGCGAAAAGCAAGGGTAGTTGTCTCTAAGGGGACAAACGCAGGAGACACGCAGGGCTACGCGGAGCCCTGGAGGCCGCACCCACAACCACTTGCACAGGGGCGGAAGGCCCGGGGCAGGTGACAGGCAGCAGCTTCCGGCGGAAACAGGAAGTGATGCATTTGCATCTACACGGGGCTGTGCGCTCCAAGATTGGCAAGGGAGAAGACCCCGACGCCCAGGAAATCTGAGCAGAGCCAGCACCCAGCTGCTGCTGCAGGCAGGAAAAGCAGCCTTGCGCTTGGCTGCCTCTGTGTACCTCCCTCCTCCCACTTTTTTCTTTCTTTTCCATCCAGAGCCAAAAGTTGGCAGAAGACCTGACCCCAAGAACCAAATCCTGGCTGTCTTCCTTAAGGCAGAGCGGATACACCTTTGCCTTGTCATCTGCTTTGGATTTCATCCCTCAAAACGATGTTTTAACATTCACATTTGCTGCACCTGAAAAATTTTGTAGTTTAAGGAAAGGAAAAATGGTATATTCTATGAGACGGTGAGAAAATCTGGACGTTTTTCCCTTCCATAAAGAAGTTTCTAGGAAATCTTAATAACTTTGAACAACAATCCTACCTGAGTTATCTCTTCCAGCGTGTAATATTATAAAAATGCTCACATTGAAGATTTAAACTCGTGTGTCTGATTTATTTCTTTTAACATTATGGTCTGAAGGTGCATCCATTTTCCTACAAACAGCTCAAATTTAACCTTTTTATGGCATAGTAGTACTCCACTGTGTGTAAACACCACAATTTCTTGGGCATATAGGCTGATGGGCATATCGGCTGCTTCCAAGATTTAGCTATTATGACTTATGCTGCTATGAACATGGATATGCATGTATGACTGTAATATAATGTCTTTAACTCTTTCAGGAAGATACCTAGAAGAGGCATAGCTGAGCTAAATGGAATTTCTAAGCTTCAATATTGCATGGTTTCTTTTACATGAGAAACCCAAATTATAAATAAAGAGCAAAATAAAAGACAGATAATACAAAGTAAGGAGATCTTTCTCAAATGGAAAGAGGATAAAGAGATGGAGGGAAGGGGAAGAGGGGAGTGGAAAGGGGATGACAAAAGTAATTAAGATGTATTATGTACATGTGCCAAGTCTAAACAAGGAATGTAAATATTATGTACTGCAAACATGTACTAATTAAAAAACTAAAAAAAATTAAAAATGGTTTAAGACTCATACAATGAATCAGTCAACAATTCTACATATTTCCAGTGATGTTCCAGTTTGAGAACTGCTAGGAGAATCATTTAACAGGTAAAGGCATCTTAAAATAATAACTTTTTACATGTTGGGTCAGTATGGTATTTTGTGCTCAGCAGAACCACGTAAGTCCAAACTGGCAGGCGGACATGAGTGCAGTGCAGCTGGGTGGAGATACTGTCATTTTGATTGTGACCTCCCTCCGGGGTCTCTGGGTCAACGGGCTGCTTCGGTGGCTCTCGCTGCAGCGCTGACATGGTGTCTGGTCATGAATCACCTTCCACACTCATCACGGAGTTCGTAATTCTACACTAATCTTCTTCCCCACAGCACCTCCACAAACAACCCACACAGAATGCCGCTGGTGGCAAAACATCAATTTTATGATTTATAAAAAAAAGACACTGAATTAGAGAAAGTACGTGGGGAATGCCCTTCAGAAAGGAGGCTCACGAGAGCCGCTGACAGCGTAACAGCGAAAAATGGATTATGATAATGTGGGCCGCATCCATGAAATACAAGCCCCAGCTGAAAGGAGTTACAGGATCCAAACCCCGGGCTCTCCAAAGGGCAGTCAATAACCTGTCTAACAACTTACCAAGTTCTCTTTCAGATTCCCAGGGTCAAACAACTTGCCACCTATTGATTTGCTCCCTCAGCAGGACTCCATTGTAACTTCCCTCGTGTATTTAGAGAAGGAGGTATTATCAGAAGGATTACACAGGAAGCCTGACCTGCCACACTGTGAAATGCTTATCGGCTATTGGAACATGTCACCTACATTTTGAATTACAGTATAAAAGGCAAGAAATTAATACTTACATGCACACACACGTGAACATTCAAACACACATGCGCGCATGCACACACACACACACACACACACACACACACACACCCCTCTGCGTGTTGTTTCAGAAAAACGGGAGCTGGGGAAGGAGACTCAATTCACTGCACTGCTGCTCATACTGATCCTGGGAACATCCAAATAGGCGAGTGTGTGACACACAGCAGCTCTGTGATTTGCTCCCAGGACAGATTTCAGCCAAGAAGAATACCTTAGGGACCCAGGACTCCACGATACAATCTATGGTAGTCTGAAAAATATCAGAACAAAGTTCCTAAGACAATCGAGTATCAAAAAAAACTCATGATACACATGAAATATATTCCTTTGCTGGAGATAGTACGTGTGCCACAGAAAATATCCAATAGCAATAAAAGTAATTATGTAAAGTCTGAAGAGGGGAGAATAGCATGAAATACTTCTGTTTTTAAGAGAAGGCTTATGTAAAATTAGAAAGGTAATACTATGTTTAGCTGTTATTTTTCATAAAAAAACTTAAAGTCTCCCAGATAAACTTATGACCAAAACATACGCCAAAGAAATTATGGGAAGCTAATGATTAAGAAGAACAACAACAGCCCTGGCCGTGGTCTATGCTTTCTCGCATGCAGACTCCTCACTGCCATGTGCTCTGCAGAGTCCGGCAAGGCCCAGCACCTTCCAGCCACAGCCACACGGCACTGCACACCACACCCAGAGCACAGGCTGAACACCTTCCGACCCACTGACTCTATTTATCTCATAATTTACAAACAACTTATTTCCTAGCTTTTCAACTACGAAAGCAATTTCAACAAATTCAAAACTATGTAACCACTGACTTCTACTATGAAAGAGAACTATCCTTGGACAAATGGAAGAACTGCTCAATGCATTTCAGTTTGTCAAGTTCCAAATCGTGCATGTGAAATGTGCAGAGTAAGGGCGAACAAAAGGAACTACATCCAACTGGACATTTCTCATACCAACGTGTGTTGAAGAAAATGAACTGAACATTGTTGTAATGCTGCCAACTGCTGTGACCCTGACTATTCTTGTCTCTCCCGACTCGCTAAGCAAATCATAGCCCTGTCTTAGGTCCCTCGAGCTGGAGTCTAGAGCCAGAATCTACCAGTTCTTCCCTGAGTGCAGTTCTTCCTGGTCATTGATTATACAATTAAACGAAAGCTCAGTGGATCGTTACACTACTTCTGTGTTCGGTGCCTTGGATCAAGAGCAAGATGTTCAGCTTTAACCCTTTTCCAGCACGGGAAGAAAAAAAGCGATTCTGTGGAAGGCCTGAAGTAGGCATCATATTTTAAAAGAAACATACTATTACCTTCAAAGCAAACATTGCCCATCCACACCCAACTGAAATAGTTTTAAAGGTGTACATGCATTTACAAGTTTACATATAATATATGTATATACACACAGAGAGGGAGGGTGGTTGCTGTTTAAAAGCACTGAGGATAGAAAGGAAAGACTGAAGACATCCTTTGTTGTTGCTAGTCAACAAATAGGATGAGATTGATTTAAAAAGAAAAAAGCACAACAGCCCCACCAGCAGTGACCTACCTCTTCCAAGCAGACCCCACTTCTTAATACAAGTGAGCTATCCGCCCCCATAATCCAGCCACCTTCCCATGATGCTTTGGGGGGACATCTAGATATAAACCATAACAGGTGGGGAACACTACTAGAGAGTGGAAGATTCTAAAGCGCTCAGCCCACAGGATACAATCCTCCTACCTTTTGTTTCTGTTTCATTCCTGTGTTCCAAGATCTTGAGGGGTTCTCTGCCCTAGCTGGCCCCCCACGAATGCACATTGAGGAAGCTGGGCTATCAATACCCCATGGCCACTCACATGGAGAAGACCACGGTCAGTGTTCCCAGCCATGGGTCAGTGACTCCTTGGGAATCAGACCTTCTTACCAGAGGCGGACACCCATGCCAGCCACCTGTCCTGTTCAGTCTCCTCCTTGTCCCTAAAAGCAGACAGCAAACGACTCCCCCAGGCCACCCCAAGAATGTAATCATTAAAGAAAATTCAGTAGCAAAAAGAGAAGGACAGAGACTGGGGTGGGGGGAGGGGAGTGGATTACAAAGAGGCCATAGGAGAGATGAAATGTTCTGTATTTTGATCATGGTAATGACTTGTTAATACTCACTGAACTCTAAAATGAAAGGATTTTACTCTATGTAAAATCTTAAATGAATTTTTAAATATATGATTGTTGAAATAAAATAGCTAATGGAGAGAGAGTAATGGGAGGAACAATCAAACTACTGGTCTTCAAGATGAACTGGACAGGAGACTCCCATAATGAAAAGCAAAAAATAATATATGAGAAGCATTAAGAAATCTGCAGACAAATC
>PVJO010013784.1:0-50598 GCA_004026905.1 Hystrix cristata | reverse complement strand
CTATCTAGTTCTCTCTTTTAAATACAATAACTACTCTACCCCTTTGTCCTTATTTACACTTATGGTTTCTCATATCAGAGAAACAATTCGATGTGTACTAATAAGTGTCTGATTTATTTCACTTAATAGTATGTTCTCCAGGAACATCCATTTATATACAAATGACTCTAGTTTATCCTTTTTTATAGCGGTGTAGTACTCCATTGTGTAGAAAAACCACATCTTGAATGACTGAAGTCTCTTCTGCACCCTGACGTCTGTCAACTCTCTGGGGTACCCTTGAACACAGTCCCTGAATACAGTTACTTTGTGGTCCCCAGAGGTACTGATAAGTCATTCCAGGAGCAGCAGAGGAATGTGGATTGGGATTTTGATTGCTTGGGCTCATCTCAGAGACAATTTATGCAGGGGGCCAAGAGCAGGGCCTAACACAGAGCAGACACTAAGCAGCAGCTACATTATTTTATTTCTAATAATTTATAGTGATAATAAACAATGTATGCTTCACTAGACTCTTAGCCCTCCCTCCTTCAGATTTGCTTTGAGTGACGATGGCTGCATAATAATTTCCCCCGGTCCTGAGGGAAGCATCAGAATTCAGTGGTTATGAAACCAACAAACATCAGAGAGGATTGGGAAAATTCTTGCTTCCCACTCTAGTCCTGGACTGTCCCAAAATCTCACCCCACATCCTTCCGGTTGGCCCTGCGGGGGCCAAGCCAGGCAAGCAGCCGTCTCTGCGGGCAGATGGAAGAGGAGGCAGCAGAGCCAGGGAGCCGTCTAGCTGGGTCTGTGCTCCCCAGTGCTTGTTCTGTAGCCAGTGGTTGTGTGAAGGGTAGATGAAGGGCATTTGGTTTTAATTGGGAAATGCTATCAATCGTCCTAGGCTCATTTAAAAACCCATTAGTATCAGGAAGTGGACAGATTAAGCAATGAAAAGGAGAAAAGAAAAAAGCAGCCAGTGCCCTGCTTTATAGGGAACGTACGGTCTGTCAAAGCTTCACCAGCGATAGCTGCGCTGAATGCTAAGAAGCTGCTGAAGTCCACTGCAAGATGCTGGGAAGGGAGAAGAGACGTCTGAGCCAGTTCACATGAAGTCCTGGGCAAGCTTGTTGTTCTCGCAGCTTCCAGAGATGATATTGCTGAGCTCTTCACTGCGTGTGTCATGTTCTCACAGCTGTTTCTGGCACCTGGTAACCACGCCTCCCAGCTGTGGGCCACATCGACACCTGTAAAGAACTTCTCCTCTGGGCCTCCCTCCCCGCCAGCCGCTCCCCTGGGCCAGGCCGCTTTTTCATCCCGGGAGCCTCCGGTCAGGCTAAGGGTCCGTGACAGACCCAAGGCAGATGGGGGGGGGGAGGCTCCAGCAGCTGGATGAGAAAGGACGAAAGGGGAACAAGGACAAAGGCAGGTTATGAGAAGGAGAAATGAAAGAGCCCTACAGAAGGGCACCACAGAGTAGGAGACTTAAAACAGCAGAAGTCTTGTTTGTCCCCTCCAAACATGGTGGAGGCCAAAGTAAGCCCATCTACAAACAAGACAGAAGTGTATGGAGAGCCGTTTTTCACCACTGGTAGTAGAGCCATAGGTTCAAATTCTAGACTTGTCACTTGCTGTGTGACCTCGGAAATTCATCTCTTGTCTCCGGGCCAGTTTCCGAGTGGGGATGAGGTGGCATTAATCATCCCGTAGGGCAGTGATGGGGAACATTTTAGAGCTTTCGGTGACACAGACAGCCCACTGCGGCACACTTGACAGGTTTGCCACAAATGCCATAGAGTATGGTGGTGAATGGTAGCAAGTATTCAGAGGCACAGGTTGCCAGACCCACACTGGAGGTGCCTAAAGATTAGTGTGGAAAAAAAAAAAAAAAACCACAAGACCTATACGTTGGGCAACTGAAAGTCATCGTCTGGTTGCTGTGCCTAAGTGGATCAAGTCAAAGCTGCTGGTAAGGGCCTTCAGAGCTGAATGCCAAATCGTTCCTCTCTTTCCTTTCTCAGGGCCTTCTGAGGAAGGTTGTTTAGCCCTAGAGTTAAAAGCATGAATTCTGCATGCAGAGATGAGCAGAGCAGGCAGTCTAGTGGTTAAGAGAGACAACAGCCGGTCATAGTGGTGAACACCTGCAATCCCAGCTCTCACAAGGCTGAGGCAGGAAGGCGGGCAGGAGTATGAGGCCAGCTTGAACCGCATAGTGAGACGCTGTGTCAAAAAAGCAAGAGGCAGCAGTAGAGTGGAGATAGAAAGCTTCGAATCCTGGTTTTGACAGAACCAATGACAACAGCTAACCGCTAAGGTTCTTTATGTGTATTCTATACATGAGGCTTGCATGGATTATTCGCAATTAGTTCTTAGGCAAACCTTGTAGACAGAAAGTAGATATCATAATCACCCCTGTTGCATTGATGAGGAAACAGACAAGCTGGATTCCAGAGTTTTAGTTAAAAATCTCCTAATTCCTTTAAATTGTGACAGCTAAACCAGACATTTTTCAAAACATTATGCATTCTAAATTTTAAGGCTCCAATTGAATGATGCCCATGAGCAGCTACTTTGCAAACTTTGCTTGTGAGCCTTAGGTCCTAGTTCTAGCTTTTCCATATTCTGTGTGACCTTGGGTGAATTACACACCCTCTCTGGGGGATGGGGGACATTTTCCATAACTGGCCGGTGTCACAGAGCTTTAAGTGGAAATTTGAGCCCAGCATTTGAGCTCAGGCAAGTTAGCAGATCTAAGTTTAACCTTAATGCAGTCTTCTTTTGGGGGAGGGAAAGGGGTGCTGGGGATGGAACTCAGGGCCTTGTGCTTGCTAAGCAAGTACTCTACCACTGAGCTGAATCTCCAACCCCAAGTGTAGTCTTCTTTAAGTGCTTCTGACACTTTAAAAAAATCTGTCCACCCAGATCTAGATGGGACACAGGACACTGTCCTATTTGCATCAGTTAATATTTCTAACAGACTCCAGTGAACAACAGAATGAAAGTGAAGGCCTAAATGATGGAATTCTCTAAGCAACAAAGGCAAACAAGAAACAGGAATGTCCTGCATCCCTGAATCAGTAGGCCTAAGATTGCATCACAGAACTATTTTTTTTTTTTTGGCCTCAGTCGTGTGACAGTTTTGATTCATCACTCAAAGGAGGAGAAATCTGGCTTTAATGTTGAGTATCATTTAGTCTTAAAAGCTCTTGATGTGAAAATGAAGTTGCCCAGTGGTTTTCCACATTTATTTTTAGCAGAAAACCTTTTCTAAAAAATGAAATTCTACATAGAATCCATGCATATAAAGCAGAATCAGCCAGTGTCCATTATGTGCTGTGAAGGCATAATGATGGTGATGGCAAGAACAGCAGCAGCTAATCCTCGCTAAGAGCTCGCCGTGTACCAGGCACTATTTATTCTAAGACCTTCCCCGTGAAGACTCATCTAAACCTCGCAACCCCACGAGGAAGCCAAGGCAGGATGACATTAAGTCATTTGCTCAAGGTCACAGAGCTCGATGCAGGAACAGGCAGGGAGTTTAGGGCCTGCAATCTCCGCATCTCACTGCTCTGCAGTTCACCCCAGGACTCTGGGCTCTGCCCACATGAAAGGCAGCTGATTGGAAATGACAGCCAGTGGCAGAAGCTGTGCCTTTGTAGCCTACGGTTTGGGGTCATATTTGAAATCACTCCTGGACTTTATTTCTAGAGGGACCAAATACATGTGACATGTGTGAAATGTGTCTTGGTTGACAATCACACCACCTTGTCACAGAACTTCAGTATTAGCTAATCTGTCATTGAAATGTTTCATAGGATCTCCCAGAGTGAAATTCGTGTCTGCCTCGAAGTTTAAATTATGTCAGAAGATCCCAGATGTTACTCCCCAAATTCGGTGAAACTATCGCTGGTTTTTAGTGTGGGAAGGAACAAAACTGGCCCAAATTTCATTTATATGGACAAAAGTACAACTGCATTGGTTGAAGGGAGAAGGGAATGCAGGGCCGACCAGCTTTGGTGGCTAAGGAGGTCTCTTTAGGAACTCAGCTCTGGGAACTCGGAAAGCCGTGGTCCTAGCCGGGTGGAAATCCACCTGTCCACAGACTCTGGGAAAGGAAGAGTGGTGACTGGGCCAAGGGAGAAATGACACCTTACGGGGGGGTTGGGGCAGGGAGACCAGTAAGCCTGGGGGAGACACCCTCAGGCCAGAGGGTGTCTCCCCACCGAAACATTTGGTAAAGTCTCCTCAGATTGGCACAGACCGCGCTGGTTTGTCTGAGACCAAGCACAAGACATTTCAGTTGCTTCATTACACAGAAACTAATAGCAGAAAAAAATGAGGGTTTTTTTCCTGCTTGACCAGTAAAATATACCTTAAGACAGGGACCATAAACATTAGCTTCTGGAGAGCTGAACGAGAACAGGTTTTGCAGCTTTCACGTTATGGACATCACGGACTGGATAATTTGCTGTTGGGGCAGGGCTGTCCTGTGCACTGTAGGGTGGTCAGAAATGTTCCTGGCCTCTACTCACTGCATGTCACTGGCATAGGCCCAAGAGTTCCAGGTAAATCCCAGATGAAAACACTAAGTTGGATTATTTCATAAGTATTGCTCAACTATAGCCATGTGATTACTAAGATACTTTCGGTGATTTTTAAATTTAAAAAAAGTTTATACACACGCACACACACACACATTTTTTGTGCTGCTGAACATGTGATTGATCTGGCTGCCCACCTGCAGGTTGAGGCTGAGGTCACAGGGGTTTGCCATCACTCAGCTCGCTCTTGGTTTCTTGCCCCCAGATCTGTTTCTGAAAAACTTAGCTTTGTAACCCCGCACAAAGTGACCTCTCTCACTAACTCCTGCTGCTTCTGACTCCCTCTCTGAGTATACCCGCCCTTTCCACAGTCGTGAAACTGGATGAAATATGGAAATAAATGTTAAACATCTTAGCTAAGGCAGTGCAACTTACCCAGACAGGTTTTATTTTATCAAAGGTATCATTTATTTTTTACTTTTAAATTGTCTGTCTCCCTTCAAGTTAATCTGGTAATTACCACTTAATGACTTAAGGGTTAAAGGTGCATATTCTACACAAGCATGGAGGCAAACAGTGGGGACTTCATCATCAGACCACAGCTTCAGTTTGAATCCCGGCTCATCCATCCAGGAGTGTCAGGCTGTGGGCAAATTCCTGAAACTCTCAGCTTTGAAATTTTATTGTCTAAACAATGGGGTCAGTAGTACCAGCCCAATAGTATTGTAGCGAGGTTTGGATAAAATACTGTAAGTAAAGTTTCTAGCAAAGTATTACTCATACAGTAAGCCTTTGGTACATTCTATTACCTCTCGTCATCACAATCATAATTAGTTTTAATTATTTTCCCTTTCCTCCTGCATCAGCTGAAAGTATCTAGAGATGACTTCAGGTAGCCAAAGGATCGCTTCAGGAAGTTTTGTAGAAATGCACATTTTTAAAAGCAATTAAAATGTATTTCACCATCTTTCAGTCACTCTGAGACCACCAGTCAAGATGTCCAAAGAATGTGAGGTGTGACCAAAACATACAGAGAATGTTTAAATAAAAATTTTAAAAGTGTTTATTACAATAGAAGACACATTGCCATTCATCCCCCTTAAAATACGTCCCCTTGCTTCCAACATACTCATTTCATCATTCTAGCCACTTTCAGAAGCCATCTTGGAAGTCCTCTTTTGTGTCTTTACAAGGTCTGATCGAAAACTCAGTGAATGCTGCTGCCAAGTGCCATCCATCAGAAAGGCAGGTGTGTCCTCATCCAAGTAGTCACCCAGTGTCTCACTGTGAGACTTCTGGCTCTTCCCCAAAGTCAAAATGACCATGAAAGCTAAACGTTTTGAATTGATTCAGGTTATAAAGGCAGCCATAACAGTGCAACTAAAGATACTCATGAAAGAGGACTTCCAGAACTGCTTCGGAAAGCAGCAAAACAACGGGTAAGTGTGCTCGAAGCAGGGCGGCATGTTTTAAGGGGGACGAATGGCAAGGTGTCCTTTATCATAATAAATGTCTTTAAACATTTACTGTGTATTTTGATCGTATCTCATCCCTACAAGGAACTCAACCACGACTAGCAGCCAGGAAGTCCTGGGAGACCTCCTGAAATCCCCCAAATCACTCTTCCTTCTTCCTTTCCTTAGGTCCCTGCTTAGGGCTGCCCCCCCTCCACCCAACTTTTATTTTCCAAAAGTAGCTGCTACCAGCACGTGAAGTGGTTACACTTAAATGTAGAATGACAAAGGAGAAAAGAGCTTATTTTCTTGGTGCTGTTCATTTGCTTATAAGGTGAAATACAAAGTCCTGAAAGGAAGAGATGAGTCGTAGATGCACCTAAAGTACCTACTATCCCTTATCATTAACCAGCCCTAAGACCTTGCTGCTTACAAATCTAGCATGAGGGAAGCAGTGGGATGTGACTTAAGAAGAGTTCAAAAGACTTACTAGCCTGTTAAAAAAGAAAGAAAGAAAGAAAAAACAGTCTGAAGTATTTAGCATGGAGCCCCGTTTCCTTTGTGCACGTGATCAGCTGTGAGGAGTCTTGGTAATGACTTTGGGGGGGGGGTGTCACTGGTATACAGTACAGCATGGTGCGTACACCCTCAGTTTGGGAGCTCACAGATTCGGATTTCAATCCCAGCTCTGCCATCTACTAGCTGCGCGAGAAGGATTATCACCACATGCACTTCAAGATATTTTCTCATTAACACGGATCATCCCCACATAGCTGGCCTTTGGAGTACCAAGAATAGATATCATTAACTCCATTAAACCAAGAGTAAGGGAGGTTGTTTGTTGCTCAGTATTGTGTATTAGTTCATCATGAGTTGACAACAGCACCTCAGGCAACCTCACCTGTAGGGCCTTAGTGTCCGTAGCTGTATTTCTTCTATACACGATTGTGTTAATGATTCAATATGTAATGTTTGTAAAGTATTTAGCTCAAAGTCTGGGGCTTAGAAAGTGCTTAATAGTGGGAGTATTAAATTATTTTGAAAATAATTATTTGGATGATGATGAAGATGGTCTGTACAAAATTATTTATGAAAAGACCCCTGAGCTAGCAATTAGGAGAGCAGATAAATCTGAGATACCAGATCTGTCCCTAATTCTTAAGTAATCTTGAGGTACTCCCAACTTCCGTCACATAGTGTCCTAGCAGGCTGACATGGAGTTAGTTAGGATCAACAGCCTCTAATGGCTTATAAAGGCAGTGAGAGGTTCAGCTGCACTATGGAGATAGAAAGGACCCTGAAAAGTACAGAGTACCAAATACATTTAGCTGACTAATGATTTTTTATTCTTTGCATGCTACTGCTATTGTTACTGTACCATTGCTGTTCTGGTGACGCTAATTGACAAACTGGTTAACCGAGAGCCTATTCTGGAGCATTTGTAAATGAGGACAGACTGTTAAAAACCATCACTGAGGGCAACTCGAGGCAGAATCGGGAATAGGAACTAAGCCTCTGAGGTCCAGTCTAGTTTATTTCTCTTTCACAGGATGGGAGGGGTTCCATACATACACTTCCCATCCTCCCTTTGGACCTTGGAGTGAGGTTGGGTGTGACTACAAGGGGCTTTAACGTGATCAGAGGGATGAGACTGTTCTGTGTAGGCACTCTCTTTGGTAAATTTACAGAAGTGGTTTTTTGGTGCTATTTGTCTTTCCTTCTCTAGCCCTTCAGGGCAAAAGTATGTGCTGAGGCTGACAGCGGGTGATGTGTTTGCTCCAAGAGCAGTTTGTAAACCTTGCCTGCTTCCAAGAGACTCATTAGTACCAGCCCAGGAGAGAGCTCGGTCCACTGGTGGAAGCAGCAGAGATTGCCCGCAGAATACACTCACAACTTCTTCGAGATCATTCTTGCGTACTGAGTAGTAGTTCTGTTCCATGATCTTATAAAGTCCCGTTACGGAGGGAGCTAACTCAGTTAGAGAGCTGTCCGGAGACGGTTTATCTCCCAACAACAAGCAGAAAACAGATTGAGGCTGGCGGTCAGTCAGAGGTCCGGAGACTCACCCTGCTGTCCCTTCTCACAGAGCTCAACTGGGAAAGCACAGAGCAAGAACTCTTCATGTCCCAAGACCTCAAACACCTTGCAATCGCTGAAGTTAAATAACCTGAGGCACCACGTGCTCTGACCTAATTCAGCATTTGTTTTGAACTGGGGTCTCAAGCCACTGCTGGACCTATTACAGGAGGGGAGAAAGGAATCAGTTTAGTCCAGAGATTGCTTAGCGTTAGAAAGCAGAGAACAGATGTGAACCCAGTAACCCTTCACGTATTTGAAAGAGAACTCTGAGGAATGCTTGACCTCACTCTGTAGACAGAAACCAGGGCTGCTAAGTGGAGGTCACAGCAAGATGACCCCACATTTGGAAAGTTGACAGTTCAGTCATCCGGAGTAGAGCGGCATGCTCTGTGAAGCTGCAAGTTCCTTACTCGAGGTGTCCAAGCACAAACTGGCTTACAAACCGTGTTCCGTGTAGACTTAATCTTCTCCTGAAGTTCAATAAAGTCATTGTATGTATGGGAATTAGCTCTGACAGCTGGCCCTAAAAGCAAAATTTATTTTTGGTCAAAAGTACCTCTGAAACTCCTTCACGTTGTTTATGTAATAGAATATATGCTTGGTTTTATTTTCGCAAACCTTTACAAGTTGTGCCTGGATTGCCTTTCAGGAAAAAGTTGTTGAAAAGAGGTTTTTATAAACAGCGGGATCGCTCCCAGTGGGGTTAGAAGCCGGAGGATTGAAGAAATCACGACTCTTTCGTGTCTTTCACCTAGACTGTCTCCAGGGTACATGGTCTGTGGGTGGAGGGAGGGACAGAGGAGCCACCCATGACATTTCAATAGATGAATGCATGAGTGTGTGCATAAATGTGTGACATGTGTGGTTCAATATGCCAAATAAAATAAGATACACCGCCAGTTTATCAACTCATGGATTCGGGGCAAGGGTAAAATCTGAACCTAATCAATGGACATTTCAATTGCTCTAATGTTTTACTATTTGAAGGATGTTACTATAAATATTAACATTCAAGTCTTTGTGTAAACATTTATTTTCTCAAGGTAAATACTAGAAGTGAGATTGTTGGGTTGTATGTTAAGTTTATATTTAGCTTTCTGAGAAACTGCCAAGCTGTCTTTCAAGCTGTCATATTTTTGCATTAGCATCATACTATATGAGTATCCCAATTATTCCAAATTCTTTCCATCACAGGGTGTTATCACTTTTTAATTTTAGACAATGTAATATGTGTGAGCATTTTTAATTTTCATTTCTCTGATACCTTCTGGTGTTAAGCATGTTTTCATGTGCTGCCCTTTATCTTCACTTATGAAATGCCTATGCAAATATTTCATCTACTTTCTAAATTGGGTTAATTCTCATTATAATTAAATTTAAAAGTCTTTATATACTGTATTTTGGATAGAATCCTTTTATCACATAAATTTCTACAAGTATTATCTATAAACGTATGGCTTATCTTTGGTTCTCCTTAAATACAAAGATTTTAATTTTGCTATAATCTGATTTATGAATTATTTTATTTTATAGTTGATTTTGGTGTCCTAGCTAAGAAACCTTTACATAAGCCAGGATCACAAGGACTGTCTCCTATGTTGTCTTCTGTGATTTTGTTGTTATTGTTGTTTTTAATTCTGTAACTTGTATTCATCTATCTTCAGATTCATTGACTTATCATGTTCATCCTGTTAAATTTTGCCAATGAGTTTATTATTTGAGATATGTAACTTTTGGCTTAAGGTAATTAATTTGGTTCTTTTTCATTGTGTCCGTACCTCTGCTGAGATTTTTAATCATTTCATCATTGCAATCACTTTTTCTTTTATATCTTTGGGGGTGATTATAAATAGTGCACTTAAATTTCTTCTCTGTAATCTCCCAACATATGGGTCATTTTGAGATTGGCCTCAGGTGATGATCTTTTTCTTTGACATTTGGTCATAATTTCCTTGATCTTACATTTTCAGTATCCTGAACAGAATAAATATTAAGTATGGAGATCTGGATTCTGATATTTTTCCACAAGGACTATACATTTTTTCTTTTAGCAGATGCTCAGCTTGGTTAAAATCGAGCTGCAAATTCTTCTGAGGGAAGGTTACAGCTTCCATCTAAGTTTGAATTTTTTTTTGTTTTTAACTCATCCTCTTTCCGTCTGTTCTACACACTCTTGGTTCAGGGCCAGTAAAAGATGAGATGACAGAATTCAAGGCTCCCCTTTCTAAATCCTCCTTTCTAGAATTATTTCCCCTTCTTTCTACAGTGAGTATGTTTGCCACAGAATGAGTCTCCAGTTACCTATGCCACAAAGAACGATTTTTCTACCATTATCACTAACTGTACTGGCCCTCACATTAGCAAAGCAAAATGAGAACACACTCCACACAACTCCTGACCTCACACGACTCATCTGACTACTTCACCAGGTTCTCCAGTCGGATACTAGACATCCAGAGTTCAGAAAGCCACTCATGTTGCCTATACTGTAACCTTACTCCAACTCAAATGGTGTTAGGAGCAGACACCTAAACACTTGCCAGACACTGTCCCCAGTACAGAGCCAAGCTGACCCACGGAGGACGACACCCAGTATACCCGCAGGTTGGATCAGGACCGTGTGGCTGCTCCAAACTTGAACACATTAGCAGCATTTTGATTCCTCGTCCTTTCTCAACAGACTACAAACAAGGCTGACTCATCTTAGTAGGTGTCCCGGGCTTGAGACTTTAATATTTAAAGTGAACTGAGAATGACAATTAGTCTGCTGTTAGCAGCTTCTGCGTCTTCCTTATAGATTCTGTAATCAAAATTAATGATTTCCTTGTTTGAATTTCCTCGGTTTGCTTCCTTCGCACTACAGAAAAGGGAGGCAAAGCCATGCATGAGAAGGTTAATAAGTTTTCAAACAGAACCCAGAATGTGGCTGAACCCAGGCCTCAAGGAGGGCGCGGGCCAAGGTGGCCTCAGAACCTAAGCAGCAGAAGAGGTGTAGGACAGCTTGTTCTGCCCTCAACTCCGAATCTGGAGAGAATCCAATTGGCCCATCTGCTTTGCTGATGCCTTTACATTCAGTCAGGCCACAAGGGGGCAGGGACTGTAGGAGAAACAGGATTTGGGGGGTAGCATAGTTTTCAAAAGAGGAAAATTAACTGGACAAATGTCCTAGAAAGTGTCTAGAACACACAAGAGACATAAGGGACCATTAGGAGGCCAGAGAGCAATTTCAGAGGAGCATGTCAGTGTGCAGTATCCAAAAGCAAAAGAAAAACCCTCTTTGTACTCAGTCATGTAGTTCCAAAACAACCACAAGGACAAATGATTTTCCCAGCATCTCCTTCAGGCTTAAGCGCATTCACCAGCAATGCTGGCTGGGTCTAGTACGCATTGTTAACTCCTTCAAGCACATTAGGATGCCAAAGCATTGATTTCCATTTCCATTCTGCATGTGTGCCCTTGGGCTAATTACTTAGTCTTTATTTGCCTCAAGTTCTCTGTCTATAAAATGGGAAGAGTAATATTTCCCCATGCAGGATAAGAATGAGGTGAGATAGCAGATAGAATCATGCAGAAGGTCAGAACACAGACTGAAGTCTTAGGGTTCGAGCCCCGGTCTTGCAGTCTGTGGCTGAGGTACCCCGTGCACGCCCTGCCTTCCCCGCGCCATGCTCTCCACACATGTAAAACCAAGACGGCTAAACCCATTGCAGGCTTCGTCAGCACTGAATGATTTACATAAATCACCATGCGTTGCACTAAACAGTTACATGCCTTAAAATTATAGTTAAATACTATTTTTAGCTGGTGGTGCTTTGAGAGTTGTAAGATACCTGCAGGTCGCAGCAGGGTTTTGTATCACTATCATCACCATGACTCTCGGCATCAGCCTGTCGCTGATTTAAGGAGGTGGGAAGAAGAATGAAGAAAGTGTAACTTCAAAGTATAGTCTTATCCTTCCTTCTTCAAAAGAGTCTTCCTGGCTGTCAAGGAAGATTAAAATGCCTTGATGTGACAGGACAAGGCTGTCTGCTCTGATCACTTGTTTCCAGCTTCATTTGACTCTCTTGCAGGTTCCTGTATAAACCAGGCTCGCCAGCTATGGCACATTCCTCAGACATCACAGCAAATCCCTGTGCCTTTCTCCTCTTCATTTCCTACCCTGGAAAAGGCCCTTTGACCTGTCCACACACATGCAATCCCTCATTCAAATCCCATATAACCTCGTCCAAGGCCCTTTCTGCTACCTCTGCTTGCGGCTTCCTGAGTTATTTGTTTGCCCCTTCAGACTTCGCTTGAACCTCCGCACTGGTTAGCCTTTATTTTACTTAGATATTCTACATCTTTCTTAGGTACAATAGTCTCATTACTTGCTTACATGTCCCATCCTCTCTTCCAGCCCTATGCAAAGTCCCTTTAAGGCAGAAGAACAAAATTGTGCCTTAATCGTGTTTGTAATCCATGTCAGCTAGTATTGTGGGTGACACACAGAGAGAATGCAGTAGTCATTGGAAACTGGAGGACAGATAGCAGGGCAGAACGAATTGTGCCGGGAACCCGCCTCTCTGGAGCTTAGACCCTTAACCGTAATAACCATTGTCACTGTGTTCTAACCGGCCAAACGTCTCAGCCCAGCAAGAATATCCAGAAATGAGATGATAAGCTTCTTTTTATTGTACTCCTCTGGAACACTTTTAATCTTTCCATGCTGGCAGATCATGAAATCCCAAGGAATCTGAAGTATTAAGGGACCTAATAATAATTTGGTATCTCCATATTACAGGAATAGATAGAGATGATATATAGATTTCACCTCTGTCTCCCAAAGGCATTCAACTAATAAGCAGAAGAACCAAGACTCAGATAAGAGACCCTGTGCCTCGTGCACAGAGACCATCCCTTTGTTAGCTCCCGCCCACCACTCCTTAGCTTTGTCTTACATTCACTGTCCTCCGCTTGATGCCTGGCCCTGCATCGCCAGCTCTCTGTGGGACCAGCCAGGCCTAGCCCTGGCTCACTGAAGGGGCTTGTAACTCAGATGAGAAGAGACTGTATCTTCTGAGAATGAAGCTCCCTGCAAAAAGGCTGAGACAGTGAAAGAAGGGGGACCACGCTCACTTCTGCCACCAGATGTACATTTAGGGGGTGTCTGGGACGCACTCAGATTTTGTAATTCACTAACAGAATAACAGAACTCCCTGAAAGCTATTACACTTCGGTTAGGTTTTGTTACAGAGGAAGATTACCAAATTAAAACTATTCCAGGGAGACAACTCATGGGGAAGAGTCTGAAAATGTTCTAAACAAAGAGTTTCCATTGCCCTCTTCCCATACAGTCTTGGCCTGTGCTTGCTTCCTTCTGTCCGTCAGTCTGTCCGTCTGTTATTTCTTTCTCTCTCTCTCTCTCTCTTTCTTTCTTTCTTTCTTCTTTTTTTTCTTTTTTTCTTTTAGAGCATGTTTGCCATACATAATGATCACATTCATGATAGGGAATTTGTACTTGTACATAATATTTCTTAATTCTTCTTTTTTTCCACATTCCATTCCCCTCCCTTCAGCCCTTCTTCCCTTTCCAAATTACAAAAGTTTTGTTTCCATATTTTTCCTTCCTTTCTCTTTTTTTAATCCCTTTTCCCTTCCTTCCCCTCCCCGTCCCCTGCCTTTGTTTCCCCTTCCTATTTGAACATGTTCTTCCTATTTCCCAATATCTATCCTTCGTGTGCTGCTTAATTACACTTTGAGTTTCTCACACAAGAGAAAAAATGTGATATTTAAACTTGCATGTCTCATTTCTCTTAAAATTACTGTCTCTAGATGCATCCATTTACCTAAAAGTATCTGAAGTTTATCCTCCTCTATGGCAGAGTAGTACTCTATTGTATATAGATACCACATTTTCTTTATGCATTCATTTGTCGAAGGTCATTCTGGCTGTTTCAAAGATTTAGCTATTATTAATTGTGTTGCTGTAAACGTGGGTATGCATATTTCAGTGTGATGTGATGATTTTAACTCTTTGGGAAGACACCTAGAAGGGGAATAGTTGGGTCAAATGGAATCTCTGTACTTACTTCCACAGTGGTTGTACCAATTTACACTTCCATCAACAATGGAGAAGGGTTCCTTTTTCCCCACAGCCTGTACAGCGTTTGTTACTGGTTGATTTCATGATAAAGCTATCCTTTCTGGAGTGAGACAGAATCTCAGTGCCGTTTTCATATTTATCTCTCAAATGACCAGTGATGTTGAGCATTTTTTCACATACTTATTTGCTGTTAGTACTTCATCTGAGAAGTGTCTATTCATTTCAGATGCCCATTTTAGGATTGCATCTTTAAATTTGGGGGAGGGGGCTGATTTTTTTGAGGTTTTTTTTTATATATTCTAGATATTAGTCCCTCGCCTAAGGACTAGCTGTTAAAAAATTTTTCCTATTCCATACATTGTCTCTTCACACTATTGGTCGTTTCCTTTGCTGTGCAAAAACTTTAATATGATGAGATCCTAGTTGTTCATGCTTTGTGATATTTCCTGTGCATTCAGGGTTTCGTTCATAAAGTCTTTGCCTACACCTATGTCTTCCAGAGTTTTACCTATTCTATCTTGCAGCAGATTTAGTGTTTCTGTTTTAATACTTAGATCTTTACTCCATTTCGATTTTAGTTTAGCTCCTGGTGAGAAATAAGTGTCTGGGTCTAATCTTCAGCATGTGGAAAGCCAGTTTTCCCTGCACAATTCATTTACTCTTCCAGTGAGGGTCATTGGAAGAAGTAAGGTAGCCTTGTCAAAGGTAAGGTAGCTGGGGGTACTTGGAGTTGTTTCTGCATCTTCTACTCTGCTCCACTGATCCCCGGCTCTGTTTTATTTTGTTTCGCTAGTACCATACTGTTTTTATCACGATAGTTTTGTAGTATCATGTTGCCCCCTCCCTTGCCCTAGTTGCCCAGAATTTCTTTTGCTATTCTAGGTCTCTTCTGGTTCCACATGAATTTTATGATTGTTTTCTCTAGTTCCGTGAGGTATGCTATTGGTGTTTTAATTGGGATCGCATTAAATCTGTGTAACAGTTTTGAAAGTATGGCCATTTTCACTACAGGGTTAAGGTTAGGATTAGCATAGATGCTCTTTCTGACCTTCCTTATCATCACTTCAGCAACCCTATCAATAATGTGTGCACTTTGGGGTCAGCTAGGCCTGGGCAGATTCTCCCCTTGATACCTGTGTGGCCTCAATTAGTTAGACCTGACCGTAAGTCTCAATTTTCTTCTTTGGAAAATGCAGAGAGATCGATCTAACCCTTGCATTGTTTTTAAGGATCAGAGTTCATGCTTTCAGTATACTTAATGTAATGCTAATGAGTAGTAGATAGCCAATAAATGAGAGCTCCCATTAATTCACATTCATAACTTTTTCCTGTTACTCAGTTCCTCCCTCTTCTCCATTCATTCTCATTTCCTCTCTCTCTCTCTCTCTCTCTCTTCCCCTTTCTCCTTCTCTCCCTCTCCCCCTCCCACTTCCCAATCTACCACCTTTTCTCAGGATAGAAAGATGTCACTTCATTTGCCATGAATAAGGAAATGTCAAGTTCTAGAGAACCAGATTCTTGAAGTGCCCTCGGGATAGCCCAACCCCTAGAGATGGCAGATGATAGTATCTGTTTAACAAAGCTAGACGTGCGGGGCTGAGATGAATGTGACTAACACTTTATAATGACTTAGCTCCACTCTAGGACTGGTGTAAATTGAAGAGGAAAATGTGTTTTCCAAAAATACCCGGGCTGCTGCTGACGTCTGGTCCTGTTTCACCTTTGGTTAAACAACAGTCTCGTTTGGGCTCACGTGGCTGGGCTCACATGCCATGAAACTTTCCAGAGTAAAGCCCTGCGTCTTTCCCTGGTTTAAGCAAACAATACATGCATTACACAGAGGAAGATTAAACCACCCTAGGGTAGCACTGACCATGTTATGAAGCAAAGTAGTGGGACCACAGAACTGGTACCATCTTGAGTTAGGCTCATGGGCTTCCCACAGGCACTCCTGACGCTTGGAAGAATCGTTCTGTGGCTCAGGGAAAGGCAGACCTTCCCCAGACCCGTATTTCATGCTTCAAAGTAAGCCTTTCATGCTTGCTTTCCCCAAATTACCTTTTCCTACTTACATGGTCCTTCCCTGACTACACAGCCCACTCTTCACTGAACTATCATAATGAAGAAAAAACAAAGCAAAAGCAGACTTCCCAGCTCAGTTTCAGTTGTGAGACTAATAAAAGTCTGAGTCACAGATTTGGCCCTCTCTTTCCCTTCAGCCCTTGGCATAAATGCAGCTTTCAGAATGGTCAGTAACAACAGGCCTGAGAATCCTGTAGTGAGTCCGTGGTGTCTGGACTGGCAATTAGAGCTGGGTAGGAATAATTAAACACTCATGCACTATGCTTATGTTGCCTGCAAATAGAGAAAGTCATTTCTCCAGGGTCACAGACATTCTTAGTGAGCAAAGCAGATCATCTGTGCAGGCCAAACCAAAGTAAGTGCAAGCAAACATTTCACTTTCCATATACTGAGACTACTTTTATACATGGCCACTCACGTTTAGCTTCAAATTATACTTCCTCTGTAAGCATTCTCTTCTTCCATCATGTATTTTATAGTCATCCTCCTTCTCTTTATCTCCTAGATCAGACGACAGCATTTTCTCAGTATTGAGCTTTCTTTATTTTCCATCCAGAAGAGTAGATCTCGTTCCTTAAATCATTAATTCAAACAGATATTAAGCATTCTTACAAGGAATTAGTCTAGGCATTGTGCAAAAAGAAATGAACAACAGCCAGAAATCCATATGCTTTAGATTATATTTTTATAGTGGAGAACAAGCAATATGCAGACAAAAATTAGTAAAAATATTCACCAGATGTTCATAAATACTTTAAAGGAAAAAATGTATAAAGAAGGTTGAGAAAGACTGTTAGAGTAAAAAGAGCGTACAGTTTTTAAAAAGACAGTCGAGAAATCCATCTCGGAAAAGAACAAGAACTAGAGGAGGCAACTGGCGAAAACTTGTGCATGTCAAGATAGGACTAACCACAGGTTTGAGGGTGTTGAGGTGGCTCATGAGCAATGTACACTTAGACCAACTAAGAAGCCAGGCAGTGGGGGCGGGGTGAGCAAAAGAAGGAGGACTTAGAAGATGGTCAGAAAAGAAAGGAGTCAGGGTGTGTAGGGCCTTCAGTAGTAACTGCAGGGTCCCAAAGAAGTAAAAATCCAAAAGAATTGAGGTTACTTTTATTCTTCAAGTACAGGAAGCCATCGCAGGCTTTTTTAGTAGAGTCAAGAAATCAGTTGATTTTCATTTTCAAGAATGATTAAAGCTACTTGTTTTGAGAATAGACTGTAAGGAGGCAAGACAGAAATGCAGCCAACTGCAAGTTAGTGCAATAAGCCAGTTGAAAGATGATGGTGGCTTTGACCATGATAGTATCGTGGAGGTGCTGAGAAGCGGTCAGATGAGATTGATGATAGAGGAAGGATTGGGTGGGGGAGAAAGAGATGATAGGCAGACAGGCAGACAGACAGAAAGATTGATTTTTCTTGAATATTTGGGCATAGGGTATGAAAAAAGAAGAAAGATGCAAAAGTTTTGACCCCACAACTGGAGGGGTGGAATTTCTCCTTTGGAGGACAAATTATGCTTCACTTCTCTCTGCCTGAATTTTCTCATCTGCAAGGTGGGGAAAATAACCAAACTGATAAAGTTGGTGTGAAAACTAAATAAATACAAGCAATATACTTAGAATTGTGCCTGGTGCATAAAGAGCATGTGTTGACTACTGTTATCATCATTCTCTCCCTGTTTACTTCCAGTCTGAGATGATTCTGTTTATTTTTCTTCATCTTCTCCATCACAGTGTGGGCTTCGTGAGGCCAGAACCTTACCCAGCAAGGCCGTGCGATTTCATCGGCTTTCATAAAAGCGTTTTAACTATGGTATATGCTTGATGAAAACTCAGGAGCAGAAACACGAAAGGGAATGAAACCCAGGTCAGGTGGCCTGACTTTTCATGACCCCTCTCTTGATACGTGTGCTGTTTGTGTCATATATCCACACCTGGGGCTTGGGAAGGTTGATCACTGCCGTTCTCCGGCTTGGAAAAATCTTTCTGTGCTGTTCCTTCTGATGAAGGAGATTGCAGCTTCTCAGACATCAGTGAGAGCTGTGAGAATTCGCGTATAGCAGCGCAGCGGCTCCCTCAGATGCTGAGATCAATGCATCTGGTTGTTCTTTAATGAGCAGAGCTGCTGCCCGGCTTCTGTCTCCTGGTTGCGCTGTCAAGGTGTCACACATCTCCAGGTTGGCTTTCCATCCTGAGATGGTCTAGCTTGCTATGCATGGCTGGAGGAGGCCGGAAAAGGGCACGGAGCCAATTAGAGTGAAATGGAATCCAGTCTTCAGAGGCCCTTGTCGGGGTGAAGAGTATTGGATGTTCCCAGAGATGACAGATGCCTCTTTATTTGGGCTGATCTCAGGAGGTAAAGATCATTTGTAAATAAGATTTGCTCCATTTGGTATGGCAAGTCCTATTCTCTGTGCCTTATTATTATTTTTTTAATCCCTGAGTCTTTTTTCCTGCATTTTGACATGCTCATGGTCATTTCGTTGGAAATGAATATTTGAAATCCTTTGGAGCAGTTAAGAACCAACCAGTAGTTAGACAAGTTTGTAAAGACCCTGATGACCAGTTCCCATGGTACTGAACAACCCAGTGGGAAGGAAAATACAAAACAAATGGTATGATAAATAGATGAATGAGCAAGCAAAATCTTAATGAGTATTTCCCCTGGTTTCAGCTGGGGAAGGGGAAATACGCTAAATTCTATTATTGTATGTTTATGTTCTTGGTCTAAACTGTTGTATAGATGATTTTATATGGAATATTATCTTCAAGAAAATAACATCCTAATCTGAGTATAAATAACAATTTTTAATCCAAATTAGGAAATTTTTAATCCAGATCAATGACTCATAAAAATCCATAGGCTTTTCTCTCTCTCTCTCTCTCTCTCTCTCTCTCTCTCTTTCTCTCTCTCTCTCTCTCTCTCTCTCTCTTTTTCTCTCTCTCTCTCTCTTTCTCTCTCTCTCTCTCTTTTGGGTGCTGGGGATCGAACTCAGGGCCTTGTGCTTGCTAGGCAAGTGCTCTACCAGCCCCCCACAGGCTATCTTAGTGTGATTGTTTATATGTACTTAGTTAACAGCTGACAAACAGCACTTAATAGGTACACAGGACAGTAATTGTTCCAGTGTTTTAGAAATGCTGTTTCACAAGCCTCACAATCTAAGACATGGGTATTAGTACCTGAGATTCTCGGCAGTTAAGTAGCAACCCAGTTAGTAAGTGGCAGACCTGGGATTTACAAACAGGTAGTATATCTGTCACTGTATGCGAAATGGTATAATAGGTCACAAAGGGGACCTGGGCTGGAGGGGTATTTGTTTTGGTTTGGTTTGGTTTTATTGTGTTTTGTTTGGAAGGTTGCTTAGATTTTTGTTTTTGTCTTAGAAAGAGGGCATTTTGAAAGAACTCAGGACCACTGCAAAGAATTTAAAAGCCCACATAATAGCTGGTTAAGGAACAGTAGGGCCCTGGAATGAGGGAAGGGATGGTCATTAGAAGTCTTTGCCACGACTTACCTGGCGTCTTCGCTCCTCTGTGTCTTCTCTGTGCTCTCAGCCCATCATGCTGATGGGCTCAGTAGTCCCATCTCCTTGACCTTTTCCTTCTGGTTCCCGCATTTATCTCTCACTTGTCTCGTGGGCAAACGTAAGTTGAAAGATAATAAACACTAGCCTAAATGGACCAGGACTTTAAAGTTTAATTTTAGAAACTTCCCTGGAAATCTTGAGTTGCGTTGCTGCAAACCATTCAGAGCTCCTCACACCGTGTTCCTTCGTACGTCATACGTGCTGTGGTATGCGCAGCGATGGGCCCAGGCCTGCGAGAGGCACGAGAGTGCGGTGGACGCTGGAGATCTAGTGGAACCCATTTTGCACCTTGAAACTTTATTTTCCCCTTTGATAAATGTGAATGTTATAAATCGGGTCAATATCGCCGCGACTTCCTTTGGATGTTTGTTATTCAGAAGTGTTAACATCCCATAAGCGTGGAGCCCCGCAGTCCATGACTCTCTGGGGGACCTCGAGTATCCTGCCTTATTATTCACACAGAGCAATATGCGTGCAATCTCCAATCTATGAAGGCCCTTTGGCAACTTTCCACATTTAAGGTGTTTTTTTAATCATAAATAGCATAAAGATATACACAAATGCATGCACGCACTGCTCAACAACCCCAGTTTATGTTTCAGCTGGCCTACTTACTACACCAACTCTCATGCCAGTTCTCAGCTGAGTGGATTGGCGCGAATCCCGCATAATCAACAATAAGAAGAAGAGCAGTGGGCTGGGTCACACGACAGAGTCGTTTCTGACTACAGGGCTTTGTGAGTAGACGTGCATATCATACACTTCTTCAGCAAAGCCACGGTTGACCAGAGCAACAATTGTCTTTGAAACCCTAAGAACAGATGTGGTATGACATCAAGGAAGGAGTTTTCAGAGTAAAGGATGCTTTGAGCTGAGGGCCATAAACTCAGAGAAAAGTTTCAAATAGAGCAGAGAAGCCTGGGATGAGTCTTCCGGAGCTGAGATTGTTGAGGTAGGAGGCTAATAATTGTAAAGAGTATTTTGTGTCACAAAACAGAGATCAAGAATTCTTGGTCGAAGCCTGATTTCAGAGGCATTCAGACGTATTGACTCATAAGAAAGTTTTAAGAGAGTTGACTTTAATTTGAATTCAGTTCAGAGGACCCTGGAGTGCGGAAAAGTGCTTAAGAAGCTTGTTAGAGGCCGCTTTTGCAGGGAAGGAACCCAGCGTTTTCATTTCAGACTTCACTGCACTGAGATTCGTAAAACCTCTTTTCAAAGACAGAAAAAAAATTACAATGCAGGCTTCCATTCAGTGTTTGATTCTTGCTCCTTAATAAGTGTTTGCAAGAGCAGGTGTGGGAGGGGGTATTTTCCTTTCATTTATTTTCGTAATTAGTGTTAGTATTTTGTCATCCAGAGAGTTTCCGTAAGCATAATACCAATTTCTTAACATCACGCCGTTGGGAAATAAGGGCTTATATTACCTCCTTTAGATTTGCCAGCAGGAAACAATTAGGTTAGGTATTGCGGCTCAAGTATATTCAGACTGTCCATAAGGTCAACAGTGCCTTGGGAGGAGTTACGGGACATTCCAGAATCCTTCCTTAAGGAGAAATGCAATTTCTTTACTGCCATATCTTGATGCTGTAACTGATTATGTGAGAGTGAAAAGGTCTAACGACCACAGTTGTTCTGAGAGTTTTTCTTGGAATGGAAGAGTCATAGGATTTGGAGCCCAAAAGATCTGTATATACATCCTAAAGGCAACCTTTGTGATTCTGTCTTTGGGAAATCAGTTCTCCTTCAGGATTGGATCTCTTAGGTGTAAAATGGTAGTAATAAACTTAGTGTGCAAGGCAATGGTACGTTTTACAAACAGGCTTCTCAATGGTTCCTGACACAGGATGGACCAAATAAATAGTGACTTACAGTGATTTATTTTTGATGATAAGAATAATGAAATTTTTGTTAGAAGGTTGAGATCATGTCCCCAAAGTGTATCTCTTTACAACTGGATCCCTGGAATGCCTCCATTCCATTCCATCCCACTGTTAGCAGTCTCTGTTTTTATTTGGTAATTCATTGCAGTTCAACTCAGCAGCTGACAGGGAAGCTCTACCATAGGCACAGTATGGGGCAGAGGATATAAATACAAACTGCATTGTTCTTTGCCCTCGAAGAACTTTAATTTTGTATTTATTGTGCCGAGCACTCCATCCTGGTCCACAGAACCCCACTGAGCCTCCACCCTATCGAGTTTACTTGTATTCATTTATTTCTTCCTGTGTTTATTTAACAAGCATTTAAGTTCCTCCCATATGCCAGCCCTGAGTAGTCCATGTCCTCCAGAAGCTCTCTAGAGGGGAAACAAAGTGAGTGAGGAAGACAGTGACAGGTGCCCTAGTGTAGATTTCAGAGAGAAAAGGCACCAGGAGCATCCGTGCATGTGCACTGTCTCTGGCCAAAATTTCCACCGTGAGTGTCTGGCCGCATCCTGCAGCACGCAGGAAGACCATGAATCATACAAAGTTTAGAAGCCCTCCTAGTTCCTTTAGCTGGTAGGTCAATCTCCCCCTCTGAGCAGTTAGGTCTTTGATTGCTTTCTACGTCATCCTAGCCTGGCCCTATGTGGCCCTTTTAAAAGAAGACCCCACCAACCACGGGGTAATCCATTCTGTTTTTCCATTCCAGCACCTGCCTTGTCCCTTGTGTCTTGTTTTCAGTCCATCCCAGAAAGCCCTTCCTAGAAGTTCTGGCGGGAAATGCGGCAGGGCATGTTGACTAAACATTGCATAAACTCTTGTAGTGTTGCGGGATAGCATGGTGGTTTCAAGTGATGTGTAGCTCACTATATAGCCCAGGCTGGCCTTGGACTCAAGGCAATCTTCTTGTCTCAGCCTGCAGAGTGCTGGGATTACAGACATGTGCCACTGCACTCTGCTGTTTTTGTATTCCTGATAACAGCCATTCTGACCGGGACAAGATGAACTGTCAGTGTAGTTTTAATGTGCATTTCCCTCATGGCCACCAATACTGAACATTTTTTCATACACGGTCATACCTTGGTTCACCAATGCTTCTGTTTGCAAACGGTTCAGTTTGAAAACAGAAGCATTTGGTGAAAATTTACTTCTATTCACAAATTCCACAACAGGTGATGAATCAGAGCTCGCCCATCCCCCCACACAAGCACAAACACATCCTCCCAGAATTGTGGAACAAATTAAGTTCAGGAACAGAGCTACCACTGTGCTTATTGGTCACTCGTGCATATTCTTTTGATAAATGTCTATCCAGTTCTTTTGCCAATTTATTGATTGCACTATTTGATTTTTGGGGTCTTTTTTAATTCTTTATAAATTCCAGATATTAATCCTCAATCAGACGAGTAGCTGGCAAATATTTTCTCCCATTGTGTAGGCAGTCTCTTCACTCTGTTGTCTTTCTTGCTGTACAGAAACTTTTTAATTTGATGTGGTTCTATTTGTTGATTCCTGCTATTATGTCCTGTAGTACTGGAGTCCTGTGCAAGGCACAGAAATTTTAAAGTAGTCAGATTTATCAATCTTTTCTCAAATTATTGGTACTGATCTCTTTAGAGATCTTTCCCTTCATCAAGATCATAGAGGTAGTCTCCCGTATTTGTGTTAAATCTCCGCTCCCAGGGGAGAAAAAAAAAAAAGAACTTAAAAAGCAGGCTGGGGATTTAGCTCAGTGGTTAAAGTGCCTGCCTTGCAAGCACAAGGGCCCGAGTTCGATCCCCAGCCCCAAAGAAAGAAAAAAAAAAATCTCCCCTCCCCGTGATAGAGGCGTTTAATGACTGGGAATTTATTTTTTGCCTGATATGAAGCAGAAACTATATGTTGCTGCTGCTGCTGTTATATTAGTCATCAATGAGCTCAGTATTTTTATTGAGTAGGCCATGTGTCCGTACAGACTTACAAGGACATAGCTGTCACTTATCAAGTCCCCATATGTACACTGGTCTGATACCCTGCCCTCTGGGGCGCTTCCTCTGTCTGTGTGCTGTCCTACTGCCAACATACACTGTCTGAGTCTCAGTCTCTCGGGAGCCTTTAATCTGTGAGATAATTCAAGAACTTTGGTTTGTTGGCATCATGCAGATAAATCAAATCATAGTCGGAATGACTATTCCCCAAGCAAGATGGCTCACTCAGCTCTAACTCAGATCATCTCAGTGCCAGAGAAAAGCAGAAGGGAGGAGTCGCTGTAACCCAGACGCGTTAGCTCTCTTCTCAGTGTACACTCTGTGATGTTTCCAACTCCAAAACCCCTGCTCATTTTCTGCCACCATCAGAAGCTGCCTTGCCTGATCTTGTCCTCAGCAGTCTCCCACCCCACATCGCTGGACCACAAAACTATTTGTCTAACTAATGGCCAAAGGAAAGAAAAGTTGTCTGGGTGCAATATTTATAGCCTGGATAAGTGTGAAGCCCTTGTGACAGAAAGCATGATATTGGAGATGTAAAACATCATCAAATTCCCAGATACACAACTCTACCAAAAATTAGAAATTTGCAAATAAATTATCTACTCACCAGATGAGGTTCTTTCATGAAAGGACAGAGTGAAGTTACTAGGGGAGGGGGCTTAAATGTAGCTACCTACACATGTTAATTTACTTTTATCTCAATTTCTTCCATCAGAAAAATAAGCCAAAGTACCCCAGAGAGAATGCTGATTTTGTTCTATAAACAAACAGCAAAACCCCACAGCACCCTAAAACCTTCGGGTGGTTGCCAACCCCTCTGCGCACCGTGCAATGTCAGTGGTGAGCTTCAGCAGCCTTAGTCAAAATGCAATCAGATAGGAACATAAAAAGAAGTGCCCAGTGGTTTGTCTAAATATTCAGACTCTCTAGCCAACAGTTGAGGTTTAACGAAGAGGGGAGAATGAAGCCCCGGAGACCATCTTCAGAAGGTGTGTGTTTGCCAGAGGCCTGTGCGGCCCCCAAGCCCCATTAGGCAGTGCAGACAGGGGACCACCTTGCCACCTGGTTCTTTCGTCACCATTCTGCCTCTCTGTGTCTCCGCGGGCCTTTGCCGTGTAAGCCAGAGGACTATTTAAGTGGTTATTTGTTTCTCAGCTTTCTTCCTGTTTCTTTTTGCATCTTTTCTTTCTTCTGCTTCTGTGTTTGTGGGTTTGTGGTCTCGTTGTAGGATATTCTTCGTCATCCTCTTCTTTTTAATCTCATAGATGCTTTTCCACTGATTTCATAAGATTAGGAGGATGGCAAGTGAAAGAAAGCTGTTTATCTTTGAAACTTTTCTGTAAGACTAAAATCACTCCAAAATGAAAAGGTTCTTTTTTTAAAAAAAAAAACAAAGCCACCAGAGCCATCTCAGATGTCTTGGGCTACAGCAGTGCATGTAGGTGAAATTGTGGCTTATTTGGAGGCAGAACAATGAAAAGCCAAGGCACTCAGCCTGTGAATAAGGGAACTGATGTTAATTCTGTCACCTTATGCAAGTTTTCTAACCTTGTCTTCTTTTTTACTATTATTATAAGTTATGTATATGTTATATATAATTTTATTTGTATGTGAATGCTTATTGTTCCAGAAGGGCAGTTAGATCATTCTGTACAATATGAAAAAATTCGGAATTACCCTCCAGTTGTATCTTCTAAACCACAGTTTCATCATACACGAAAATTCAGTGTAAGCGAATGTACTTCCTCAGATCTTCTAGAGGTCAACCTAGACGATTTCAGTTCTAGTTTATGCAAATACCAAGGCATTTCTAAGACAAGGGGAACTAAAGGACTAGGAATAAACAAATATACCCTAGAAGTATAGCTGGGTCTGCTGGAGGAGCCGGTGGTAGGTAAGGTGAGGGAGTGTCCTATTGCTGAGAAGTAAAAGACAATCCCGTTACGAGTGCTCTGACCAGAAGTCCTCGTGAGCAAGAGTGAAGGGTTTATAATCCTGAGAAGTAGGAAAGGAGGTTCAGAAATACTTCCCAAGAACTTACATCTCTAAAATCCAGTTGCTTGTCGTCTCTAGGATCCAAGAAGTCAGAAGTCTAAAGCCCTGAGTCACAAGATCAGAGCAATTTGCCTTTAATGCTTTGTAACAAATGTCAGCTACAAACAATATCAATTTCAAGTTTGTTTTGTCAGGAGCAGCAAGCTCCTGACTTCTAGGAAGCAGATCCTAAGAGAAATCACATCATACATATTGTTATTGACATGAATAAATGTCACTTATATTGATGCTGTTTAGTGTGCTGTCCTGATTGTTTCATTCAAATGCTTTTCATCATACTCCCAAAACTTGGTGCCAAGAAAAGGAAATCTCTGTAATTTCTCAAATTCCTTAAGCACAGAAAACTTCTAAAGGGGAATATTCAGCAACTTCGCTCCTGCACTAGGAAGAACCCCTGTAATACGGGCCCAATCTACCTCGATTGCCTCTTGTTCGGGGCAAAGTGGGATGAGAAGGATGAAGTTTTTTGAAAATTTTAAAATATTTATTATAAGTACTATTTTTTATTTGTCTAACAAATGGAGCACTCTTTGGTGGTAGTTATTGTCCCTAGGAAGAAAGTGTAAAGTAATGACTGTCCCCAAGAGGCACTGAGGTAGAATGGTGGCTGCCCCAGGAGGCGTTAGGGCACAATGAGACAACTTGTAGAAGCCGGTACTGCAGGTAAGTACACAGCTCCACAGTCAGAATGGAGAGCTGAGCTGGAAGCAGAAGTGGGCAGAGGACGAAAGCACAGGAGTGGCCCATAATTCGGGGATCAAGGAGGTAACTTCTGTGTCTGAAAAGACGAACAGAAATTAGCAGGGTGTTTGGTAGGGTGGGTTGCAGAGTTACAGAGTACTGGTGGTGTGATACAGTAACAGTGAAAGGGGAAAACGAAAAGGAAAAATCTGGCTGTGACTAAGGTGTGAAAGAGAGAAAAGATGGGGTAGGGGACAGTGCTGTATGCAGTTCATGGAGAGAAAGAGTTGTAAATTTTGTTAGTTTTATTCTTGATCATTTCTGAGGGGAATTGGAAGTTAAGAAAGATTTTCAGCACTGTGATGGTGTGATTTTCGGGTGTCTGGTGAAATCGTTCTGAGTTCTCTGGTGAATACTGCTTTTGAGCTTGACAAAGCTCCTCCCAAGTTTCCCAGTCCCCTCCCTGCCTGCCCCCACCTCAGTCTTCCCTGGCTGTATCAGTCAGCCTATAACTGGGTACTATGTGTATGCTGTACTCGAGTGTGGTGCACTGAGCCAGTCTGTGTACTGTTGTGTTTTAATTGCTTTCAACCCTACAGACTTTGAACAACTTTTTTTCCACCCTTCATCTCAGCACTGATTTATTCAGCTTCTCCGAGCCATTTATTTACTTTTAATTAGATGCAACTTAATTATTTTGTCAGTAAAACAAAATCGATAAAACAACTTTTAAGTGAAATCACATTTCCCCCTGGAGGAATACTGGAAATAAAATTATGCATCTCATTTTACCCGTCCCTTACAAAGAAAAGATGGCCTGTGTTGTCTAATTCCCAAGATCTGTTACCTTTCTCTGGGAAGATAGCTGGGAAATCAGACTTGGAATAGAGGGAAGAAAATGAGGCGTTCCAGATTTCAGTGGAGAAAAGATACATGATTATATTAGGTGGTGTTTCTCCAGATTTGCTGTTTGGCTCCTCCTACTTTCAGTATGCTGCAACGTATGAGTTGGTGACAGTATGAGTTTCCTACCTATATCCTGGCACCCTTTGGTGCTTATTGTTTGCCATTTGTTAAATTCTCCATTGCTAGCCTATCCTGTTACCTCTTTACATATAGATACAATCTCTCCAAAATTTTTTTTGTCCTGGGGAGTAAACCAATTTCGTTTACACTGAGCTACATCCCTAGCTCATTTTTATCTTTGATTTTGAGACAAGGTCTCTCTAAGTCACTAAACTGCCCAGGCTAGGTTCAAACTCAGAATACTCCTAGCTCAGCCTCCCTGAGTACTGGGATTACAAGCATGTACAACCACCCTGGCTTCTCCAACCATTTATTAAGTCAGGATCTCTGTATCACTGTTTTTCCTCTCTACATCTCACTAAGGAGACTGTTTTTACTTCTTGGTCCCACTGCTGCTCTACACCAAACTTGAAGAGCCTGAAGGTCTTTTTTGCTCATTAAAGAAGTCACAGCTTCCATTTGACAGT
This sequence comes from Hystrix cristata, assembly GCA_004026905.1. Classification (NCBI taxonomy): domain Eukaryota; kingdom Metazoa; phylum Chordata; class Mammalia; order Rodentia; family Hystricidae; genus Hystrix; species Hystrix cristata. The sequence goes on along the minus strand of PVJO010013784.1, from coordinate 22,668 downwards.
AACTATAATTTTAGTATTTGTAGATTGAGAAAATGCATAGTAGCCAATTCTACCATGAAATTAGTAATGTCTGTAAGTAAGTTTGTAATGTATCAATCTCAAAAGACTCTGCTACATTAAAAATAGTGGCTCACATCTGTGTAAAACATAGTATATGTTCCATCTGTTGGTTATCCGGCTGTCAGCAACCTACCTCAGGACACTGTGTTTAGGAGCCCCTCTCCTGGCTTCAAACTTGGAATAGGATGCTCAAATAAAAGGGGGTCAGAGTGTGTGGGAGTTTTAGAGTCCCTTTCTGCAGCTCAAAAGGCAGTAATGGTAGGTCTGACGACATCCTATTGCCAGACTGCCACATTATTCTGGCAGACCTTACTGGGTTGATCCTTTGCCCCACTCTGAAGAAATGTCATTTAATCTGGAACCTGACAGAGCTAGTTAGTGCTCACCTAAGATTTTAGATGCTTCCCACATAGGCCGGCATCCCTTGCAGTTGGGTAAGATCACAGCAGTAGTTCTGTCTATTATACTATGAGCAGGGTGGTGGGTTTCACTCCTCGGTCCCTGATAATGGCAAGCGTGAACGAGAAGAAACCTGAAGCCCTGAGTCACTGCATGAAGGGTAGTCACCTGGACCTGCAGGTTTTTCATGCCTGTTCCAAGCCAGTGAGGCTCGGGGCTTTATTTGCTTCACAGCACAGCATAGGCCAGTTTGACTAACACGCTAGGCAAAGACTGAAGAAAGAGCATTCAAGAGAACTACCAAATGCCCATGCACACATGCATACACATGGAGGCTTTGGGGGGGGGAGAGTGAGCGTGAGCATACACTAGCAAGAGGACACACTTAAAAACCTGGAGAATACTGAGCAAGAAAAAAAGAGGTGTGCACGGTCAGCACAAGTTCTCATATGGAAGAGAACTGGCATGGTCTCATTTCTACTTTAGAAAAATAACTGGCTGCTTTGTGAAGACTGACTAGAAAGGGAGCAAGTGAGGATGCAGGGACCAACCGGAAGTAGACTGCACCAGCGCAGGCAAGAGATAACAGTGCCCCTTATTAGACTGGATGCAATAGAAACAAGAAGCAGATAGGTTTAAAAAATAGTTAGAAGGCAAAACTGGATACAACTTTAGGACAAATGAAGAAGTCAAAGATAATGCTTAAGTTTTCAAGGTTAAATAGAAATACTATTCGTGGAAATGAGTGCTACTGGAGCCAAAGTAAGTTTTGGAAAGAGTCTGAGAATTTCAGAAATGTTTGCAGTGAGACACTTAGAAACAAGCACAGGTGGCAGAGGTGAGACACTATGACCTAATTCTCAAGAGAGAGGTCTAAGCTCCAGATGCACCAAACCAGAGACCAGCTAGCTGATAACTGGTGATACCCTAAACTCCTTTGAACTTGGGGCATAATGAAGTACAATATGGTAGACTAGAAATATCTTCTTGTCCCTTTAAAATATTCTCCCTTGAAAAAACTTGTCGAAGTCAGTCTCCCTTGGGTGGAGGGGCAAGGAGAAAAACATCAGGGTTTATAAAAAGCCAAGTGATAGAGACTGATCACGCCATGTGATGATGTTTGAGTTGTAGAAAGGTCTCCTCTTTCATCATTCCTTTCCCACAAATGCCCATTCTGTAGGATTTTATTTGTCATGTATTTTGATTATCTTCTATATCTTTTGATTGATTTTATTCAAGGCAGTTGCTATTTTTTTCTCACTCTCCCCTCTCCTTCCCCACTAGGCCCCACACGCGCCAACCAAAGATAATAATCCACACCCTGCACACATTCTTATTCAATGTTTCTTCCTCTCAAGACTGGAAATCAGCATCTGGCATCATGATTACAGGAGACGTTTTGTAGTCTGTGACTGAGGCACAATCACAGCTCTTGCTCTTCTTGTTGGGAAGGACTGAGCGCAAACTGATTGTGTACAAGCAGCTATATGTCAGCTCCTGTAGCTGAGTATGATACAGATGAGAATTGTGAGGTTCAGCCTTCCCAAGAATTCTAGTCTACAGGGAACTCCATGTGGATTAAGGTCTCCTCTTTGTTTTTGTTTTTTGTTTGTTTGTTTTTGTTTTTTACCAAACACATGTATTGGTGCATTGTATATATAATGATCACGTTCATCATGGTTATTTTGTACCTGTACATGATGTGTCTTGGTTCCCTCCTCTTCCCCACCCTTCCCGTCCGTTCCCCCACCCTTCCCTATTTATAGCAGGTTTATTTGCATTTTTCTATTTTTTTCCTCTTTCCCCTTTCTTTCCTTTTTCCCTTCCTTCTTTTCCCCCTTCTCCTTTTCTAGTTCTCCTTTCTTTTGAATATTATCTTTCTTTTACATAATATCTGTTATACCTCTCTGTCCCTATTTACACTTATAGTTTCTCATATCAGAGAAACAATTCAATGGGTACTCGTGACTGTCTAATTTATTTCACCATTTGACCCAGCTATTCCTCTGCTTGGTATCTTCCCAGAAGAATTGAAAACCTCATACCACAGTGATATATGCACAACCATGTTCACAGCAAAACAATTTGTAATAGCTAAGTCTTGGAAACAACCCGAATGCCCAACAACTAGGGAATGGCTAAAGAAGATGTGGTTTTTCTACGCAATGGAGTACCACTCTGCCTTAAAAAAGGATAAACTAGAGACATTTGTAGGTAAATGGATGCACCTTGAGAACATACTCTTAAGGTTTCTTCTTTGATACTCTTCTTAATGAACTTCTTAATGTGGAGGTCTCAGGACCAGAAATCTTACTGGGGGTCTTCCAAAAGGTGACTTCTATTTCTGGCATTTTTCTTAAATCTGAAACACCATCCATTTAATTATACTTCAAGAGTGTTCAACAGTATCGTGTCAATTGTGTGACATATTAAAATGTGAAAAAAATACATCTTGGATTTAAGCAAAATATAGCCTTTCCTGAAAGGGAGTAGAAAGAAACGACAGATTCTAAAAGCTATTTTGCCCTCCTTTTGTTGCCTTTCGCCTGTAGAATAAGACTATCTAAAAGTGCGGGCCATTTCCTTAAGCAAATCCAAAGTAAGTGGAAACACAAAATGAACAAAAAATTGATAATAAGATTGTTTTATTGCAAATCCTTCTTCAACCTACTGGAATTCTTTGGTAATTGTTAGAAATCTAGTTTGCTGATTTTTAAATGTATCTCAGGGTTAACAATCTGTTATTGTTTTGACCTTTCTGTGGGGAAAAACAACTTATAAAACAGATTAGTGGGTTTTCCTTTATTATTAAGTAGACCTCAAATAATGAAAGTGGCTGATGTATAATGGGTGATAAAGTTTCTCAAACCAGTTACCAGGGGAGCAGAGAGTCAGAAGGCATAAGGCAGCATTGTAATAACCAACTAACAGTTTTTTGGTTTTTTGTTTTTATTTATTTACCAAGAACATGTACATTGTATGCATAGTGATGGCATTCATCATAGTTAATTTGTAACAGTTTTTATTTTAGTTTCTGTTAGCGCCTATTTTTTTTAAATAGCAAGGTGTCAGACTCTTTAATTTCAGATATCAATGCTTTAGCACAAAGCCAAAGTCAATATTTATGTTTCTGAGAAGGTAATTGACTTAAATGAATTATATTGCATTTAATTAGATACATGATATTTGAGCATGGTAAAAATTGGGGAAGCGATTCAAGAATGACTGCAATTTGGGGAAAACTGATGTAATTGATGTGTGGACATCCAGCTCCAATGCCTTTCTTCTGAGGTAGTTATTATTCATTAGAAAACTCTTTTTGTGAGATTTGCACATCTTGTCCTCAGGGTAGAGTGCTTTAAAAATCCTGTGGTTAACTGAAGGCCAAACTTTCTTAAATTCTAATATCAGGGTAGTATACTATTTTTCAAGAATTTAAACGTAATTTAATTTAATTTTCTAGTTTCCCCCTGTGGTCCTGACCAGCTGACACACTTTTTAGAGAATTGTGCATGCAGGGAAAATAATTCTCTCGTAAGCACTGTTTCCTGCTTTCTTCCCTGGGTCTTCTTGCCATTCTTGAAGTCATCAAGTTGGCTGTAGCCTCAGGAAGTTTACAGATGTAGCTGCTGCTTTTCAGTATGCTCCCTTCCACAGACACACACACACACATACAAACACACAACACACAACACAAGCCATCCTCTCTCACTCAGTCCTTGATCTCGGCTAAGTCCTACTCTTTCAAGGACCAGGCCACATCACTCCAAAATGTGATCTTACCACACACTGCGGGAATTTGTGGCACTTACCCCCACCCCATCCCCTGTTGGTGAATATATATTTATTTCTCTGAATGTGTGTTTCCAGTCTCTCTGCCATGGCCAGACATGGTGGTGCATGCTTGTAATCCCAGCACTCTGGGAGGCCGAGGCAGAAGGATCCCAGTTTAGGCAATTTAGGAACTTGGCATGATTCTATCTCAAAATACAAAACAAAAGGCCTGGGAATGTGTTTTAGTGTGAAGGCCTTGGGTTCAGTCCCCTGTCTTGCAAAAATACATAAATAAAATAAAATCTTTGCCACACCAAAGTAAGCTGAGGAACAAAGAGGAATGTGTAGATTTTACATATCTTGTCTCAAACAAGGGTTCAATAAGTATTTGTGGATTCAGTGCATGACTGGTGGACCCCTAACCATGAAAATGAAATTTGCTAATAATGGGGGTTATTTGGGTTCATTAAGAGAAAAAGGAACTGAAGTTAACTAGAAATGTGAGGCAAGTAAAATGGAGGAAGTCTGCATATGAAAAGCAGGACTGTTCAAAAAACTTGGTAATCTAGTGCAGTAGCTAATGAGCCACTTTACAGGAATGTCCCCCCGCAATCCAGAGGACATCCCGTCGAGGAAAAGCAGCGCTGGGGCTTGTGAGGATGACTCCTGGAGTCGGAGGCAATCCCAATGTGAATTAACCACACTAGGCAAGCCCCAAGTTTATTGGTAGTGGGAGGCGCCATTTCAAAAACCCAGGATGAGGCACTTTACAAGGGCAAGGACCTCGGCCAGTCAGGTCAGGTCTGTCCCTCCCTAAAATTTCTGAAAGCAGTAAAAAACCACACCTCCGATAAAAGGTTTACGCAATCCCCATTTCCTGTTCTCCTCTTGGGAGACAGCACTTTATTTAGAGGAGAGAGGGACCGTGAACAAAAAGTTGCCTGTCTGCCTTAGCCTTGGTCCCTTCAGCAATTCTTTTTATTTTTTAAATTTAATTTAATTATTTTAAAAATTTTATTAGTACATGTTTGCAGTACATCCCATCTTAACTTGCTTTTGTCCAGGATAACATGAGTTTACAGCTCACAGCAAGGCACTTTTCTGCCTGAAACTCTTCGAGACTCCATCTTAAACTCAGTAGAAAAGCCTAACAGGCCATCTGACCCGGATCTGTCTCTACATCCTCAGCTTCTGCCCATCTTTGTTCTCTAGCTCCACTAACAGCCCTGTGGACTGCTTCCTGCATTTAGAACCAGTTCATCGACTTGGGTACCCTTCCCCCAACCTCTCTGTCTGGCTGATAATCATGTGTTCTTCAGGAAACTGTTTAGATAGGTGTCTCTTTGTCCATGATGCCTTCCCTGATTCTGCCGTGGTTTGTGTGTATGCATCTACACAAACGTATGCATTTGTTTTCTGAACCATTGTGATATCTTGTCCTTTACCTCAAAATGTTTTAGGGTGGATTTCCTAAGAGCAAGAGTATATTTTTATATAACCCCCATATAAATACCAAAATCAGAAAGTTTGATGTTATTAAAACATTATTTCCTAACTGCAGTTCATACTCAGATCTTTGACTCATTGTCTAATAATATCTGTTTCACACCTATTTTATCTTAGTTCAAGACTAAATCCACAGTCAGGCACTCTATTTAGCTTTTTTATATCATTTTAAACTTTCTTCGATCATAAACAGTTCTGCTGCCCTTCTTTAGCGTTTGACACTTGAAAAGCACAGGCCAGTTATTTTTCACATAGCCCCTACCTGAGGTGTTTTTAAGACAGAGTCTCACTGTGTTGCCTGGGCTGGCTTTGAACTCCTGGGTTCAGATGGTCCTCCTGCCTCATACTCAAGAGTAGCTGAGATTTAAGGCAGTGATGTCAAACAGCTTAATTTTGTTTTTTAAAAGGTTTCTACTAGAGATGTAATATCGTGTTCTTCTACACATATCATATTGGGAGGCACACGATGTCACCTTTTCGCAATATTGATGATATTCACTTTACTCTCTTAAGTTACCTTGTGTCTGCCAGATTTCTCCACTACCCAGTGACTCTGTTAATCACTGGACTGAACACCAAGGAAGGATGCTTTGAATTTACAGAAATGTCCAGATTGTCTTTAAACTTTTATCCCCTAACATGACATCCATTCTACATCTGCTTTATTTTTAAGGAAGCTTCTTTTATAATATTAAAAGGAAAAATAAAAGTTTTGACTATGATAAATGGATGTTTAAAGTACCCTTACTTAACATACTTGCATCCCCTGTATCAATCCAGTCTCTTCACTTAAAAAGATCTTGGTTGTAAATGAAGCTACTGTAAATAGGGAAGGGAGAGGGAGTGGAAGGCAGGAGTGGGGAAGAAGGCGGGGAACCAAGATGTATCAGGTACAGGTACACATTAACTATGATGAATGTGATCACTATGTATACAATGTACCAGTACATGTTCTTGGTAAGTAAAATTTTAGAAATAAATAAACAAATAAAAAGATTTGGGGGCTGGGGATTTAACTTAGTGGTTAAAGCGCTTGCCTCATAAGCACAGGTCCTGAGTTTGATCCCCAGCACCAAAAAAAAAAAAAAAAATCTAAAAATAAAAATAAAAAAATAAAAAGATCTTACCATCTAAAACTGAGAGGAGTTTGATATGTAAGTCGTTAGCCAATATTTCTCATTTGCCTACTCAATGCTATTCATGAATTATCTTTTCATTTCCTTTCGTTTTGCAAAGAATGAAATCCATGAAGGGAATATATTTTTTTATAAGAAAGAAGCTATGTGATATGATTTCTGGCTTGCCAAATGTCATAATATTGCTTTCAGTCACATTGTGATGGACATCTATAATTGTATTTTTTAATGCTTGCTACAAGGGCCCATTTAGGCTCTGAAGAGTTCCTCACAACCTTGAGGTCTGTGGGCTGAAAATCATTTGGATTGATTAAAACCCTGCAAAGAATTATGATGAGGATCAGATCATATGAGCATCAGGAAGGCAAAATATTACCATTTAAACTAGAAATGGAACTCTTTTCCCTAAGTGATCATATTTACAATGACAGGCTGGCTTGTTCTTTGTGAGTTTCATAATAACTGAAAGTTATTCATTCAAAAGAAAACCATCCTCTGAGCCTACTAAATGAGAAAGACCACTGCATACAAATTATACCTTTACAAAGTGTGTCTTTCAATGATATACTTTTGGGTATTTAAACAAAATTTGGCCAAAATGAAGCTTCCTGTGGGTTCTACTAGAAGAGCTCAGAAACGGGAAGATGGCAGTAGATAAAGCAGCATTCCTCTGCCATCGGGAAAGAGGGTCTGCTTGCCCATGTGTTCAGTTCCACGAACCACCAAGTGGAGTGGGGGGAAGGACAGGGCCCCCAGACCAGGCTGGTCAGCAGAGGCCACCCGACATTCAGCATGACAGAAGTCAGCACAGCCCAGTGTCCTCAGGCCCAGGGGTGTTAGGAAGGGACCCAACTCTTGTCTTCCACTTGTCGTTGGCACTCGAGGTTCTGACCACAGATGAGCTCGTCTGTAGTGACCTAAGTGCCACAACATTTTAGAGTTAAAGAAATTCTGGAGTGAATACCTTTCCTTTGGTTTTAAAACATATCACAGTACCTTTATGCAGTGTCTAATTTGCGCTTTTCCAAAAAAACACATGAAAAAAAGTATAGTCAGAATAGTTTTCCTTATTTTACAGTAAAGTGATGAAGCTGAGGAGGAGCAGGGTAAAGCACCACAGCTCAGAGATAGGAATAAACCAGCTCAGAAATTCTGAGCTCCAGGGTTACATCCAGGAGGCCACACTTCCGCTTTTCCCTGAATGTCCCAACTAGGTCTGTGCAGCTCTTGTCCCCCGTGACTGCTTTTGGGATGTCAGCATTAGCGGTATATTATTTATACAATCATTTGTTTAATGTCTCTGACTCCAGAACAAAGGGATTATAGTGCAGGGGCCGGTTTTTCTAGAATTGCATGTCAGCCTCTACCTTGAGTCGACAAATGGCTGGGTCGCCTGCTTCTCCTGACCACAGGGACTTCCCCTGTCTCTTACAGCCTGAGGCTGCCGCTAGAAATGGCCCTCTCCATGGACTCGTGTTGGCACCGGTGGCAGTGGAGAGTCCAAGGTGGAGCCCCCCAGTCTCCATCAGAAAGCACCCCCCTGCTGTCTCCAGAGAAGGAGAGGCAGAGCTCCAGCCGGGCCCAGCAGCGCGTCGTGTTCCCCAACAATGGCACGTGCCACCAGGACTGGGAGAAGGTCTCCAGGAGCTACGTGGGCAACAGGATCTGCACCACCAAATACACTCTGCTCACTTTCGTGCCTCAGAACCTCTTGGAGCAGTTTCACAGGTGCGCCTCCATTCGTCTAGGCGACGTGTATTGCCCTGAGATGAACCCCGATGACGCCGCATCTGAGGGCCACCACTCCTTTGACATCCAACCGCATGTGTCTTCAGGAGTTTCTCTCATTCATGCATTCACTCAGTAAATAAATATTTATTCCTTCATCCATTGGGCACCAGAAATACATGAGAATAAAAACATAGAGGCATAGAACTCTTTGAATGTACTGTCTAGTGAAAAGGACATTCGTTTTTAAATTTTACAACAAGGTAAAATTAGAACTAGAATAAGTATTTTCATGGATAGCTATATGGTGCTACTAAGGTGAATAAAAGAGAAATCTGTACTATCCCCACTTGACACAAAGGAAAATAAGCTCAAGAAGGCCAATCTACTAGTGAACGATAGAAACAAAGTTTAAATCTGGATCTGTTGGCGTCAAAGCCCTTACTGTAATGTTTAAGGTGACGCTGAGAGAGAATGTCCTTTTAGTTAGTAAAGGCAAAGGATGGGGAACAAATAGGGAGGACAGTGTTCTTTCTTCTCTGTGGTTTGTGCTCACACATTGCTTGCCCCTTGCAGGTGGGCTAACCTGTATTTCCTGCTCTTGGTGATTCTGAACTGGATACCTTCTCTGGAAGTCTTCCACAGGGAAATTACCATGTTGCCTTTGGCCATCGTCCTGTTCATCATCATGGTTAAGGATGGCATGGAAGATTTCAAGAGATACCGTTTTGATACAGAGATAAATGGTTCCAGCGTTCAAATATACGAAAGGTAAAAGAAATCTGCCTCTGTTTTCTCTCATACAAATAGGTTGTGCTAACTTATCAGCATGTTTAAAAGATGGGTCTCTTTTCTTGCATTTTCTTTTCCTAAGTTCATTCAATTCAGTGACTCTCAATTGAAGGCAAATTTGGCCACCCAAAGAGCATTTGGTAATATCTGGAGATATTTTTACTTGTCCTAATGGTAAGGAGGCCACTGCTGGCATCTAGTGGATAGAAGTGTGCTGGTGAATATCCTACCATACATAGTATGTCTCCCAAACAAGAAAATGTATGTCATTTTAAAAGCCTCTGAGTGTCCTGGCTAAAAACCCTTGCTCTCAGAGCTTAACCAGGTAGGTTTTAGGACCCAGAGTTAGGGCACCTGTTCTGGCTTCGTGAGATGGAAAAGGAAGACACCTGCCGATGACGTCTACATTCCAACAGGTGGAGTCTCAGACCAGTAGAAGGAAGTGGCCTGGCAGATACACACCCATTCTCTGCAAGCTACTTCCTCGTCGTGTTTCTCCCGTGGTGCTTGTATGCAGGCTTCTCATGTGTAGTTTTTCTTTTGAAAGAAGAGAAAAGAATATTCACCCAGGAAGGCAAGTAGAAAATGAGAAGTAAATTATGAGAATTAAAGAGGCAGGACTGAGTAGAGATGAGAAAAGAAGGGAAGAAAAAGAGGAAAAGGAAAGAAGCCAAGAAACGAGTGGTGGTCTCCAACCTGCCTTTCGAAGGATGGTCCCGAAAAGAGAACCCCAACCAACAATATCGTGGGAATCACATTAAGACCAGCAAGTACACTGTATTGTCCTTCGTACCCAAGAACATCTTTGAGCAGCTCCACCGGTTTGCCAATTTCTATTTTGTGGGCATTGTGATTCTGAATTTTATCCCCATGCTCAATGCCTTCCAGCCCGAAGTGAGCATGATACCAGTCTGTATCATCCTAGCCGTCACTGCCATCAAGGATGCTTGGGAGGACTTCCGGAGGTACAAATCTGATAAAGTCATCAACAACCGCGAGTGTTTTGTCTACAGCAGGTAAAGCTGTCTTGCTGGCCGTCTGATCTTTCTGTGGCTGCTGCTGCTATAGCTACTGTTTGTAGAAGGAATGGGGTAGGGAAATGGCAGTATTCTAATTTCAGTGAAGTGTTTAATTCTCTAAAGCAAAGGTTACACTCTAAAATCCAAAGTGGATTGAGTCACCCTTTTAAAAGTAGGAAAACTTCATTATATGGCATTTTCTTTGTTGTCACAAATTTATCCAACATTTAAGAATTTGGCATCAATTCTCCTGCCACCTTAGTGCAGTGTGACCATGAGCGTATTTGAGGGTGTTGGGGGACACTGGGAGACAAAGCCATCGCTGCTTTTCAGGGGAGCAGTGGGACGTTGTGTTAAGAGAACCAGCACACTGCCTGGGTTAAACATGGTCTCTACTTCTTACTGACTGTAGGGCTTTGGAAAATTGATGTAACCTCTCTTAGCCTCATTTTGGCATTTGTAATATCGGAGTGCTGCTTGGAGTGGTTGTGAGAACTGCACAAGATAATCCTTAGAAAATACCTAGCATTATGCATGACATATAATAAATTCTCAATAAATGCAGACTGCAGTTACCTTTAGAATGGAAAATGCATATTTTCTCCATCGCGACTGTCCCTGAATGCTTTCTCTGATATCCCGACAAAACAAAGACTGTGTGCCACCATCCTGCCACACTATTTAATGTCATTTTAAATATGTTGTTGTTTTACAAAGTTCTACTGGGCGAATAACCAAATTGGACTCTCAGGCATAGACAGCATTGTCTCTCTCAGGAAGCGAGTGAGACAGAGTTAGAGTGTGAGTCTGCTTTGTGACAGCCAACAGAGCCCCAAAAGAAGCAAGAGAGTCAAGACTGGCTTCCTGAGGGACTCCAGTGGCTGAGAGTATTGCTGAGCTGGCACTTAGCCGCTTTAGATGGCCAGCTAGCCCGCAGACAGGAGCTTGAGGAGAATTGAGTAAGAATACTACACAAGGAAGGGTCCCAACTCGGTGCAGCAGAAGCGGCACAGCAGCCACAGTCACTGTTAGACTGAGGGGTGCTTGCTTTGAGGTGCACACTGCAGCCTGGTAGGAGCTGCCTGCTTCTAAGGTGGGGTTCTCTGCCCTGGGGAGTGAAAAGCGATGGGTTTGGAGCTGACTGATGAGAGGGTTTATGAGCAAACTCTTCTACAATTGCAGCCAGAGGAAGCCTCCAAGGAACCTGGCTACTACATGGACTTCTTTGTCCCTGAAGAGCCCCTAAGTCCAACTCCATACTCGCCCTTCTGCAGCACATGAGCTTCTGGCCTCTTTGGGCCAGTTTCCCACCTAGAAAAATTAATCTGAAAGTCGTGTTTAGTTTAGTTTTGTTTTGTTTTGTATTTTTCCTCCAGCTAGAATTAATTGTCCTGAGTATTGTGAGCACACTGGAGCCCTGGAGTTGACATTTAGACATTCCTCATCTCTGAGTGAGGAAATTATAAAGAGAGGAAGAAATAACCGCCAGAGCATTATGCCTTCCTTAGAAGAGGCAGTTTTTAAGGAAGCATTATTTGTCTTTGGGCACCGATCCACCCTTCGTTTTCATTTGCCACCTTTCTCCTTTATTGTTTTCGGAAGATGGAGTAATGGCAAGCCAAGAAACTGACTCCTTGCGGAGGCACGCAAGTGGGCCGCAGCGAGCCCAGTCCTGTTCTCCCTACCTTGCCAGAACTTCCCCGAATAAGGAGCCTCTTCCTCTGGGTAATCTCAGTGTCAATCACATCACTGGCTCACCTGCGCTGGGAACCAGCCTGACTTGGACCAGCTTGCTTGCTGTGTTATTAAAATGGCTTCCAGGGACATCAGAAAACCAAGATGATAACAGTCTAGAAAAAGAAAGGTATTAGTCCACCACCTCTGTAGCAGGGAGGAACATGAAGGGTTTTTGCAGCAGAGTCTCCCAAAAAGAATTCGGTGTAATGACAGAGTCAGAGAGGTCCATCTCAGAGAAAGGAGATCCCTGGCCAGAACCGTGTACTAGCCCCGGTGACCCCAGACGCACGTGGGACCGAAAAAGAGATGCCCAGTAAGGAAACGTGTGCATTAACTTAGTGTTGCTCCAAATTTACTGGATTTGGGAAATTTTTTAAGACATACATTTGGGAAATTTTACTTTTTCATTTATAGCAATCAAGTATAGGGCAATTAGGGAATTAAATAAAATGGACCAGGAGAAGGAAATGAGAAGCAGTGTTAGGCACTCACGTCAGTGTCAGGAGGCGGCAGGGAACTGCGGGGACCATGGAAAACTGGGGAGGCCACAGGGTAACCCCAGGAGGCAGAACTGGCCACGTCTAACGCTGCCGGGTTGAGTTCTAATTAAAGGAGATAAAAATTGATGTTTTTATTTGAAATAACCTGATTTTTCAGCATTGCCAACTGGTACAATTATCTCAGACAACTCAGACTTATTTTACTTAACCCAAAGATCTAGTCTGTCTGTGAAATCTCTCTTTTTGCAACCTATCGTAAGAGTCTGGAATCCGCCAAAGAATAGATTTTTCTCTGAGATTTGGCGCGAGGGGGAGTGTGACCTAGATGTGGGAATGCCAGCCCACACCAACAACTACGTAAGAGTACCAAGAACGTCCCTTCACTGTGTGGCTCTTGGTTCCCACTTTGTAAAGTGGAGAACCAGGCTAGATCTTGTCCCGTAAGACACACTGTGAAAGACCTGGACCCGCAGCTCGATACTCTGGGGGAGTGGTACACAGATGATGCTTCTTTTGAGTCCAATACTGCGTGTTGATGTAAGAAAGGTTCTGGGATAAACCTCAGTATGCATCCTTTCCCGTTTTGTTTAACTCGGTTATTTCAAATGAGACGTTTTGCCCCGCAAGGAGCAGAAACCTCGACTTAAACAGATTTAAACAACAAAGGGATTTTGTTGGTGTAAGTCATTACAAATGTCCTGAGGTAGGAAAGACATCAGCATGGTTCAACTAGCGTTCTAGATCCTGGCTCAGCAGTCCTTTACTTTCTTTTTTTTTTTTTAATAGATTTTTATTAAATTTTATCAAAAATTACACAGTCTTACAGGCAATTACACAAGCTTACAGACCACAATTAATTGTACCTTTTGCTTATGACAGTGAGCAATGTAAACAACTACCTACATACAGCAGTAAGTCACAACTGTATAAAGTTACTATAGTACCCAGTGTACGTGTCACTGATTTAAATTTGGGTTATTAGGTTCTTATTTTTAAGATATCATTATTCCTCTGGATTCCCATTCCCCTCCCCCTTTGGCCTCTTCTTGTTCCCTTGAGCCCTTTGTCTATTAGCTTATATCTTTGTCTATTAGCTTGTATCAAAACACTTTGTCTTTTTGTATCCATCATCTACCCTTTTCTTTTGTTTGTATTTCACCTCACTAAATGAGGGATACCATGTGGTATTCCAGCTTATGAGACTGGTTTATTTCATTCAACATTATATTTTCCGGGTCCATCCATTTTCCTACAAATGACTCTAGTTTATCATTCTTTATAGCTGAATAGTATTCCATTATGTATACATACCAGCTATCCATTGATGGGTATACAGGTTGCTTCCAGCATTTAGCTATTACAAATTATGCTGCTATAAACATTGTTGTGCAAGTAGCTCTGTAGTATGATGTCTCTAGCTTTTCAGGAAAGATACTCAAGAGGGGAATGGCTGGGTCATATGGGATTTCTACTTTCAGACTCTTGAGAAATCTCCATACTGATTTCCATAGTGGTTGTACTAGTTTGCATTCCCACCAACAGTGTAGGAGTGTTCCCTTTTCACCACAGCCCTGCCAGCATTTGTTATTGTTTGACTTCCTAATGATTGCTATTCTTTCTGGGGTGAGGTAGAATCTTAGCGTTGTTTTAATTTGCATTTCTCTAATAGCCATAGATGCTGAACGTTTTTTCATGTGTTTATTGGCCATTTGTATTTCTTCCACTGCGAAGTATCTGTTCATTTCTCTGCCCCATTTCTTGAGTGGGTCATTGATTTTAGGTAGTTTAATTTTTTGAGTTCTTTGTATATTTTAGATATTAGTCTTCTGTCTGAGGAGTAGCTGGGAAAAATTTTTTCCCATTCTGTGGGTGTTTCTCTTCACCTTCCAATTTGACTCTTTTGCTGTACAGAAACTCTTTAGTCTAATATAGTCCCATTTGTTGATTCTTGTTGTTATTTCCTGTGTGCTTGGGGTTCTGTTTAGGAAGTCCTTTCCTACTTCTATGTCTTCAAGTGTTTTACCTATTCTGTCTTCCAGAAGGTTTAATGTTTCTGTCTTGATGTTTAGATCTTCGATCCATTTTGATTTTAATTTAGTATATGGTGAAAGATACAGGTCCAGTTTCATTCTTCTACAAACTGACAACCAGTTTTCCCAACACCATTTGTTAAATAGGCTCGCTCTCCTCCAATGTATGTATTTGGATCCTTTGTCAAAGATCATATATTTCAATATTTCTGGAGAAGTTTCTGTGTCCTTGACTCTGTACCATTGGTCTATGTGTCTATCTTTATTCCAGTACCAAGCCGTTTTTATTACTATTGCTTTGTAGTATAGCTTAAAGTCTGGGATTGCTATGCCACCTGCTTTGGTCTTATTGCTCAGTATTCAGCAGTCCTTTTTGTTCTTCCTCTGTCTGTATCATCTTAACCCTCAGGCTGACTTGCCTTATGGTGATGAGATGGCTGCAGCAGGGCTAGCCCTCACAATCACCCCTGATGACCCACAAAGGAAGAAAGATATTTTTGGTAGCCCTCTTGAAAGATAGAGAAAGAATACTCCCTGAAACTTCCCCACATCTCAGTGAGTCACCCTGGGTCACGTGCCCACCCAGACCAAGTCCGTAAGGACAGACAATAGAATTGTCGTAATGAAGTTTATTACACCTGAGCCACAGTCCTTCCAAACAGAGTCCGGCACAAAGGAAGGGAACTATACAGGCTGTTCAAAGAAGTATAATCCAAATGTTAAAAAGCAAAACAGTTTCCAAGAGAAGGGAGATGCAGAGGCCACTTCTAGATCCTCAACTCAATTACTTTAAATCATCTTACAGCCTAGACTTTGTAAATAGCTTTCCACATGTCAAAGGAACATACCTGCTTTGGGACATTGTATACTACACGTCCCCAAAGTTCTTGTTAGAAGTAGATTGATTCTTTGAAAGTCTCTGGAATAGGAAGCTAGAAATGCTGCATAAATGCTAGTCATTACCTTGACTAATGGATCCTGTATGTATCCTTTTGCCAAATGTCAGTGGCATATGGTAGGATGTCACACAAAGAACGCAAGATCTGAGAGGACAGTATTTTTTCTGAGAAGCCAATAAAAGCTTATACCTCAAGTACCAACCTTACAGTTCCATCTCAGATTCACACATTTCAGAAACCAGTGCCCTTTATTTTTCTTGTTTATTTTTGTGCATTTGGACAATACGGCCCTTGAAATTTTGCTCATTGCCTAATCCTATGCATCATCCAGCCCGGACTTGTTTATGCTGTGAGAAAATATCTTTTTGCAAACAGCAGAGGCCTTGTTAATAGAATTACAATCCTGTTAGAGTATTTTCTTTTAATATAGCAACTGTGCTTGTGGTCTAAAGGTGACCCATTAATCAGAGTTATGGGATGACTTTGAGAAGAGATTAGCTTCAGAATTGTATTAATTTAGTTTCTCCCAGGGCTCAGTTTAATGAATCTGGAAACCATACCCAGCAAGAGATTTGCATTTTTCCATATAGCTTAGTAATTTTTTATTTGTATTTAGAAAGCGTGGAATATGGCAGAAGGTATGGGAGCCAAGGGAATCCAGGGTGGTTTTTGTTCCTGTACTCAAATGAAACAAAAGCCATCTAGATTTCAGCTGCTGTCACTTGCTTATTCATCCGTTCAGCA
Source organism: Hystrix cristata (assembly GCA_004026905.1). Lineage (NCBI taxonomy): Eukaryota > Metazoa > Chordata > Mammalia > Rodentia > Hystricidae > Hystrix > Hystrix cristata. The sequence continues at coordinate 6,344 of PVJO010013784.1, read as the reverse complement.
AATATTAACTTGGGCCTTGGTGCACTTGCCGCCTGCACGCAGAGGCTCACGTACCCCTGGGGGCTCTCAGTCCGGCGGTCATGAGGAACTTATAAACAGTTACAGTGTCCCTGGGTACAAAGGCACAGAAGATGCGATGACTGGTCTGCCTGCAGGAAATGTAAGGCCAAGGGGAGCCTTCCCTGCAGAGGTGATGTTTCAGGAGGGCACTGAAGGACACAGGCAGAGGGAGCGCACTCAGGTTCACAGCGAGAAGTTGTATATGTGCCGCTATCAGAAAGACCAAGACCGAGACCCAGAAATGACAGAAATTTAGAGAAAGAATGATAGAACTAAGTTTCTTTTCAGTTAATCTGATTTTTTTACTAAGACTTAGGGAGTCTCCCTTCTGTGGCTGCTTACACATCACCAAAATAATTCCGACCTCAAAATAGTCTCATGTACTAGAGAATGGCCAGTCCTCCAACAGCGTGACGTAGGGGTCCTGCCTAGGCTGGCCTGCAGCCTGATTTTGTCCTGTGTCCTCAGTGGAAAACCCAGGAGTGAGAGAACCAGAGTTCCTGACCCAGTTATGCTCCTAATTAATTCTCAGCCATATCCAGCTTTTCAGCTGGCCTGCGCTACAGTGAGTTGAAAAGCAATCATCTTACCCCTTATATGAAATAAATACTAGAAGTTAATGTATGTAAGTATAAAAACTTCCCTTTTTATATATTTGTTACTGTAATTTTTAAAAGAACATAAGCAGTACGTGGGATGTAAGTTGGACGTGCTTAATTTAAGCCACTTCAGCAGTTGGGGTCCCATTGGTACCATCTTTAAATAGTGACTATAATCTCTCTCAGGTCTGTTGTGTGAAAAGATAAGCAAATGACATATAGGAGGGCTTGGAAATAGTGGTGCTCTGGAGACAAACTGTAGAGTGCAGTACGACGGGAGGTGAATGAAGTAGCCTCCCGATGATCCCAGTAAATGCTTATTTTGGGCCCTTTGGCACCAGATCCCACCTGACTCAGAACTGCTGGCCTGGCCGTGTGTAGTCACTTGGTCTCTTGGGCCTCCATTTCTACATGTATAAAATGGGGACATTACTAGCACCTATCTCGGGCTCATGAGGATCAAATGAGGTCACTCTTACAAACTGTTCACCTCGGTGCCTGTACCATAGGTAGCAACAGTATTTTTTTTTTTTTTAATTCTCAGCCATCTCAACACTATTTTTCAGTGTCAGTCCCAGCCCGAGCGTTCCTCTTCCTCGGTATGTTTCACGCGGATACAAGAATTGCTAATTTCGTTGGTAAGAGCCAAGGATGCTCACTGAGTCCCTCTTTCCTGTGGGCAAGGCTGCAGTCATTTGTTTCTCCCCTTCTGAGTGACAGGATTTTAAAATGTGAGCTTGGGAAATCCCTGTGGATCTATCCTCCCGGCGGCACACCTGAACAGACACCCCAAGATTTGGGTGCCGGGAAGGGCGGCCTCATCTGACCTAGAGCCCAGTCCACTTGGTACAAGCCAACTTTCAAACACAGACTGCATTAGAATATCAGTTTTGTGTAGCAGTTAATAAAGCAGCTGTGTGGTCCCAGCTCGGTAACTTTCTCTGAGTAACAGCTCGCTGAAAAACCCAAAAGGAAGTGAAGTGATTGATGGGGCAGAATTTAGATTTCGCCACAGCCATCCTAACGACAAAATACAAGGATAAACTCACATTTACCCTGAAACTACGTGGGTTATTTCTGGTGTTAAGTGAGATAATGCACATAATAAAATGCGTACTGTGCTGCCTGGCACTCAGTAGCACTCGTAAGACATGAGCTAAATTATTGCTGAGGAAAGTTCTAAAAACTCAGTAACCAGGAATTGCCTTGAACTTGACCCAAGGGTAGCAAGAAAGAAAGGCCAATACTAGAGAAGTCAAAAATCTTTACTCAAACTCTCGTGACAGCAATGTGGGCCTTGAGAAAGAATCTGAAAAACGCAGATGGTAGAGAAACATCCAGTGTGGTGTGAAGCAAGGCTGTGAAAGGTGCAGGCCCACCCAGCCCCAGGTCTTTGCTCAGCACTGGGCACAGCACACTGGCTGGCTCCTCTCAGAGGCGTCTTTTGCAAGTCCCCAGCGTCCTACTCCCAAGGCCTCACCCTGTGCTCACAGAAAGCTATAAACTATTGGGGCTGGTTTCAGCTTGTCACTGCCGGAGAGAAGCACTCAGTCTTCCTCAATGCTCATAGGTAGGAGAGTCATAAACAAGAATCCAGGTGTCCCTGAAGCTCTACGCTCACGTCGGCAGGCATGATTTGTATTGCAGCACATGAGGATTTATAGTCTCTGTCTTGCCCTTACAGAGCTCAGACGCAGAGAGGCGAGACTCGTGTGGTCACCCCCGCCTCAGCCAGGTTTACATCACCTTCTTCGGAGGCTTTATTGACTTTCTACCTCATCCCCAAACAGAGCCAGGGACCTCAGTAAGCCACGATCCTCCCAGAGCTGCGACTCGTGTATCCTGGTTGACACACTCGTGTGACCTTACCCGAGTTAGAGAACCTTTCTGTTTTCTCATCTATGAAACAGAGATAATGGTAATAATTAAATTGTTCCGTGATGAGGCAGCTAAATGTCCATGTGGCCAAGGTCTGCATCCATTGTAGGTGCTCCGTCCATGAAAGTCAATATGAGATCAGAGTATTATTAGAAGTCTCCATTGGAGAGTCCAAAACCGAAAGACAAAGACTGGATGTTAAAATGGTTAAAGGTTAGGAAAAGCTTCTCTTCTCCTTTCCTGTAGATAATTCATAAGAAATCTATTTATAAATACTTACCGACTATTCTCCAGGGGCTAGACAGCACACCCAACCCCATGTGGGTACATAATTGTAAGACCCGAGGTCAGCCCAGATTAGTACATCGGTGACAGTAAAAGGCAGCTGAAACAATTAGGAAACAGAACTCTGATATGCAAGCAAATGTGGCCATAAAATGTGCCCTGTTGATGTTCAGTGGCTAGAGCTAAAAAGAGAAAGGTTGGATTTGAGTCCAGAGAGGTCAGAGGAAGGGCATGTGGGGCAGCACTGTGCACCTGCAGGCAACCCCAGGCTGTTTCTGCATAACCTGTGCCCAGGACCTTGCAGGAAAGCACCGTGACGCTCCTGTCCTGTAAAGCGTGGTGTTCCATGACCATCACCTCTTGGGGACATTCGCTACTCCATTCCGCTTTCTGTTTGTGATGGCCACAGTATGGCATCAAGAGTAGACATCGCCCCAGGCCTGGGACTTCAGTGTGCTACTGTACAAATGTGACCCTAATGTGCCAGGCCGTCCCAGCCTCTGGATGAGAATGAAGTCACATTAATACAAATGCCACCTGACGGTGATGTTCAGCCCCAGCCTGTTCTAATTTAGGACTTCTGTTCCCAGGTAGAGCAGGCCACCTCATGTATGTAGAACATCATTCATGTGTCCCAGAGTCTCCCATGGTTCCCCTGGCCTCAGCTGTTCCCTTTTGAGTTTTCTCTGATTCCTCCAAGCTTTACACACACTCTGTGTGGTCTGTAGCAGACAGGTAGATGCAGGGAGCAAAGAATAACAGGGTGTGCAGAATCCCATTGTGCTGCCTGCCTTCGGCCCCAGGCTCTCTTTGGCATAACTCCTGCAGCTTCTGTGCCATCTGCCAGGGCCAGGTCAGGCCCTAAGCTTGTACTGCCATGTCTCCCTTTCTCTAGCTTCTCCTGCCTCATACCAGGCTCTTTTTCCAGCCCCAGAGCACCACATCTCCTTTGTATCACTTAATGAAAATAAACAACTTACAGCAGTCTATATGCTACTGTCTCCAAAGCATTGATCCTTTGGGCTCCAAGTTACACAGTAACTACAGTGATAGTGTTAGCAGCTATAAATACCATTTGCTGTGAGGTTATTAGGTGCTTTGCTATACTATCTGAAGTTTTCACTGCAAGCTGTGTAAGAGGCTTGTCCATTTGATAAAACAATAACCTGAGGGTCAGAAAATTAAGTAACAGGTCACACTTCACAGAAAAGGTTGTTCCAGGTTTGCTGTGCGATTCATCAGGCTTCAAAGCTCAGGAGCTGCCACCCCTGCGGTGTAACACAATGCTGCTCAGATAGGAGGACGTGACAAGTATCCCCGAATCAGCCAGCAGGCCTTGCTCCTCATTGGCACTGTGGGAAGAGCGCAGGGTCCAGCCTCAGCTTTGTTACCGTGCACATGCCTGGGTCATTCCCTTTCCCCAGCCTCAGTTTCCTCACCTGAAGAGTGGGCACTGAACTGGCGATCTCTCACATCTCCTTCAGCCCAGATTTTAGGGATGGACAGATCTGGGACTCTGACCTGGTGGCCGCCCTCCAGAACCTTAAATATTCAATTTGGTCCCTCTTTTCTGGCCTTACTGAAAGATTGGGATTTTTGTTTCCTGTGTTTGCAGGTTGTTGTTGCCTGGGCCCAAGGTATGAAATGCAGTTTGAAGCATAAAATACCATGGAGAAAACACCGGGGGTTGCAGAATGGCAGTTAGGCCACCACATACTATTAGCAATCATTTTCGTCATTGTCCTCCTCATCACAAAGGAAGCCTGTAGTTCTTGAGTACTTACAGGCACAAAGCCTTGAGTTGGGTCCTTTATGCGGGTCACGTCACCGAGCCTCTTTCAGCAATGCCGTGAGACAAGTACACACAGCAGGTGAGGAAACAGGCTCTGAGAAGTGAAGTCACTTTGCCAAGGTCACACCGGTCCTAAGTGGAGGCGCTGGGACTCAGAGATGTTCTTAACCCGCATACTGCACTTGTTCTCCTCCGTACTCTCCGTTCGCCCAGGCAGACACTTGCAGTGTCCCTGGCCTGGCGTTCAAGCGTGCTGAGTGACAGCTTGGGTCAGCTTGTCCTGTTTTGAATAGGAATTTCCATCCGAGAGCTTATCCTCCTGGCGAATCTCTACCAGAATTCTTCAAAATTCTTTTTACAAAACCCAGTGCTAGAGAAATGGACCATCCTCTCCTCCTCTGTTTCCCCCTCACCTGTTCCCATGTGGCACACATTTGGTCACAAACCTCTCTTGCTGTTTATCTACCTCTTAATAAGCCCCATCTCCTCTCAGAAAGCTGTTCAGCGTTGCGCCACTTAATTTCTCCTCCAGGCAGAATCGGCCAGATGCAGTCTTTGTCCCAAGCCATGATGATTTATCTTATTTTTAAACAGCAGTGAACATCACATGAAACTAAAATAGCCAGTTTCCAGGTGCAAACTCATGGAGCAGGGGGACAGTCGAGCGCATGTGGACAGGTCCACCTGGGGCAGCTGTTGCAAACAAGCTGGATGAATGAGAGAATGGCTCCCACAGGCAGCTCCCGGTCAGCTGCCAGTCACATCTGGCTGTCACTCCATGCAGAAGCGCACCACTTTAACGCTTCGGCTGGATTCTGCCGCTCCTCACCTCTCCCGGCTCGACCCCTCGGGCCGCGCAGACCTGGCTTCTCCACAGACGTGTTCCTGACAGTGCAGAAGACGAAGGAGACCCCAGAGAACTGGACAGCCAGCACACAGCGGCCAGTTTCAAGAAGAATATTGCTTTCGTGTCTCATTTATTTTGTCATTAAACGTTCTCCAAGTGCTGCCTCATATTCCGTAGCTATAGTTTATAGGTTGCTATAAAGGTACTTCTTCAAATTATGTATTACTAAACTATGTCCACCACCAAAAGTTTATTTTCTTTTAAATGAACACCTCATGTCGAGCCCATAGCTTTAGTCCTCCTGGACATCCGGTGGGGTATGTGGAGCTCTTGTGTGTGTGCCTGTCTGAAAAGCACAAACCGAAAGATGGGGGGTCTGTGTCTAGGGCAGGGCAAAGCAGCACCTGGATATGTCCTTTCCTGTCGCGTGCCGTGCTGGAGAAGGAATGGCAGAGGCAGCACAGTCCAGTGGTGACCTCCTTGGGGTCCAAGGAGTACTAGAAATAGGCGGAGGCTGGTGTGACACACTGTTGAGAGTGTTCCATTGGCCTTGTAACACCGCCATTAGGGTGAGAACCAACAGGACGGCAGGACGGCCCCATTTGCAGAACTGTCTGCTCGTAGACATGCGTGCCCGAGCTCATCTCGAGTCTTCGACCCTCCCTCATCTTACAGCCCACCTCCCGCAATAAGTAGTGGAGCCCTTCATTAGAAAGGCTCGAACGAGACTGAGTGTTCGAGACGGACATGCTGTGACCGACTTTGCTTCGCCTCAGAATGCAGCAACCCCAGCCGCCCCTGCGCAGACCAGTGTGCTCTGGAAGTGCCGCCCACCGGATGTTGCTCAAAGATGTTCTTCCTGCATCCATCCTCGAATACCAGG
>PVJO010013783.1:0-50636 GCA_004026905.1 Hystrix cristata | reverse complement strand
CTTTGAGACGACCCCCACACGTCCTCAATGGAGAAAGATCAAAACAAACCCATCCCAACCGCTGGGCCCCCAGCTGGCTTCCAGACACGAGGGTGGAATTCCAAACACTCAACACATTCAGCTGTATGACAGAAAGTAAATCTATGGATATGGTATTTTGTGAATGATCTTTTAAATAAAAGAAAAACCTTACATAATAAAAAAAAAAACCTCTTAGGAGTTAAAGTGTATTGAGTTAAATTTTACTTGATGATTCTAGACCCATCACTGACTTGCATCATTGTTATAAAGATCATTTCTCTTCTTTTTTTTTTTTTTTTTTTGGCGCTGGGGATTAAACTCAAGGCCTTGTGTTTGCTTGGCAAGCACTCTAACCACTGAACTAAATCCCCAGCCTCTCTTAATTCTTAAACACCAAAGCATATTGAGTACAGTAAGTCCCCAAATTATGAATATTTGATTTGCAAACTTTCAGAGACATGAACTGACCTTATATTCTGAACACTGGTAGATGCAAACGAATCTCAGAAGTAGCTCATGTGTCTGCCAGACATTCACACGGCCGTCCTGCTATGTGCTTACTGTAGAGTGTGGTATTGTAGAGTAGTGCAGTACAGTGGGGTACTTACTCTACTTTTGTGTGTGTGGTTTTTTATGCTTTATATTGTATATTTTTGTCAAAGATGTATAAAACTCACTTTTTCGGACTTACAAATATATCTGACCTATAAAGATTCTCCTGGAGTGGAACTCATTCATAAGCTGGGGACTTACAGCATCCATAACAGTTCCAGGGTAAAGCAGTCTTTCTTTTTCTTATATTTTCATATTGGCTTATTTTATTCTTACATTTATAGCATAAATAAAACCTGTTATTGAATAACTCAATGACTAGCATGATCTCTGCTAAATGAAAAACAAAATCTATACTGATAGATCAATTTATCAGCAGCAATAAAATAGAGATATTTTTACTTTGTTTAAAAGAGATTGAAACTAAATTTTTGTTTCATATGTTTCATAAACTAATTCTTTAATCAATATTAAAGAATTAATATTGTCATGCCCATTAAAATAATGCATGTTAATGACAAATTTAGGAGAAACTATTTTCTAAAAATATTTTCAAAGTTGACATTCCATACATTTATGAAGATATTTGACTTTTTTGACTAGGATCACATTTTAGAAATATTTATTTACATAGGTTATCATATTATAATCAAAAAGTATGTGTAGAATTGTTATTTAGCTTTAAGCACTGGGCATAGGTATTATTAGAGACACTCTCCTATATGAGTATGAACACACCTTTCATTATTTTATGAGTTACAAAGTTACAATGAAGAAATACAAGTTCAACGGCAGACATTTAATCTCTAATTTTAGGTATTATTTATTTAAATGTTTCTAATTAAGAAAGTAAAATACTGTCTCCTAGGAAATGTGTGTGTGTGTGCATACATGTGTGAGTGTGCATGTGTGTAATTCTTGTCTTATCTGTCACAAACTATAAATGATCCAAAATACACCAAGATTGGCCCAAACTTACCATAAGGAAGTTAGAAGAATTAATGAATAAGCATATTGGTTCTGAACCATATATATATGTACATATATGGTTCAGAAGCAATATATATATGTAATATATATATTACTATGAAATGACTTGGTTAAAAAAAGCTCATTCATAGAAGATGAGTGTAATTCCATAATCCTCTCTTAGCTGTTGTTTTGGCTCTCTGAGAGTTTTGTTTCACCCAGTCAACCATCATCTAAAATGTTAAATGGAAAATTCCAGAAATTATGAAACATGATGAATGAGTTTTAAATAACATCTTCCTCTGAGTATCATGATGAAAGCTTGCTATACCTCTTCATCTCACACACCATCTGAGTTATCATTCAATCCAGAGTACCCATGCTGTATATGCTACCTACCCATCAGTCAGTGGTTATCTCAACTATTAAATGGACTGTCAGAGTACCACTGAGCTTGCATTCAAATGATCTTTTTGTTTTGTTTTAAAATGGTCCCGAAGTAGAAGAGTTATGTTGACAATTTGGGTATACAAAAGAAAAGCTAAAAAGTGTTTCCTTTAATTGAAAAGATGAAAGTTATCAATTTAAAAGAAAAATTCATATGCTGAAATTGCTAAATTCGACATAGAGATGCCACATCCATACAGCTTTCATTACAGTAAATGGTTATCATGTTTCCATTTTATTGTTAGGTTCCGTTAAGATCTGCATATAATTTATAAATTAATATTTATGCATAGAAAAACATATATAGGGTTCAATATTGTTTGTAGTTTTAAGACACCCACTGGATATGTTGAAATGCATTTTGTACCCATAAGAGATGGGAGGGGTATGTGATGTGAAGTACACAATTGAGTATAATAATGTATTATTTCATTACTATTTAAATTTGTATTTCTTCCATTATATACAATGATAATGATTATGAAATCTTTAAAAACAACAAAAAGTATTTCTGTTTATATATGTAAAGTCACAGTCTGGAATTCTAAATAAAACCAACAATTAAAATCTTAATAAGGTTTAGGTTTATCAAGAACTGTTATTTTTCTCTAAATTACTTAATAAAGGAGCAACTGTATCTGTTAAGTTTAGAGATAAAATTTCTCCTTGTCAAATTAGAAAATATTGCTAAACTGCTAAACATCTTTGTATTTCAACAAATGCATAAGTAAGCATGAAGTCTAACATAAGGTTTAGACAGTTATTGACTTTTATTCTTACACAAAAAGACTAAAATCTTTGTAAGACGTGGTATTAAAATGTTTGACTAAATAAATATAAAGTATCACATTGATTTTGACCTTTTCCTTTATGGGACAAGAAAGTGGTTAAGAGAATCGTTTTGCCTTTTGCAAGAAGAAATTTAGAACTGATATTTGTCTTTAAACTATAAGAAGTCCCAGGGATTCCTCAGATGTCTTCAAATGGACATTGAGCGGCTAGAAAATGTGCTTTGTCTGGTGTAATATTCACTCACAGATGCTGCTGTTTGATTCTGCACACACCTGTTTGCTCTGTTGAACATCTGCCCATCTGAGAGAATCGGTGCATGTGGTGTATGGACACATGGGTACAAATTCTTACATTGTAAATACTGAAAAAGAGGCTATAAACACTCTGAAATAAAGTATAGCCTGCTTCACACATAGTGTTTGGAGTTTAAGGGGTATTTAAAATGTGCAAGCACAAAGAAATTGTATATTTTAGGTAACAAAGAAAGAAAAGAAAAGCAAGGATTGAATACTAAGTTATATTTCCAAAAGAATGAAAAATGTCTTCTATGGAAATGGCCCACAGGAAAGAGATTTATTTATTTTATTCTTTCTGTAAAAAATGAATACACACTGAGTTAGGAAATAAGGAAAAATAAAATACTCTATGATAAAATCTGTCACATTATTTGTCAGAGAAAAGATATATCGATATATAATATATTCATGTGATTAAAATATAAAGCATTTTTATATCCTTTTCCCTTATCACAGTATAGTCTTATTCGGGAAACTCTTAGGGTAATTCAGAAAACTGTCATTTTCTATCAATACTGTCAAAAGTGCCATCTTTCTGGATTAGGTCCAAGAACAGAAAAAGAAATCAGTGGAAAAGTTAATGAGATCCGGAGTCTACTTAACAGTATTATATGCAAATTACTTTCTTTTGTTTGAGAGATGTATCGTGGTAATATAAACTGTTAACAAACAGAAGGAACAGAGTGAAGAATATGTGGACATCATTATAAAGGTAAAAGTGTGCCAAAGTGAGACGTGTATTTAAAAACGCATTGCATCCCAGATGCTGGTTTGACCCATTCGTGGAGCTTGCATTGATTTAATGGGAGCTGGTGCTACTCCCTGGACTTGGAATAAAACGGAATGGAACAAACGGAGGGATATCTCGGCACAGAGGCTCCGAGGCCTGAAAAGGGCGGCCAGTTCTTGAGGCTGAAAGGAGAACAGAACCTGGTTGTTCAGAGAGAAAGGAGAGGAGATGAGGTCACGATGAAGCACAGAACTCAGGAGGGCTCTAATCAGATAATGTGGTGTAAACACAGACTATAATAAAATCCTTTATTTTAAAACACATGAAAGGGTTTTTAGGTATGAATTTTCTATGACTTAGATTTATCATGTACAAAATATATAAGAGTGAGGCAAGGGTAAACAAGAAGGGGTATGCTGGCCAAACAGCTGTCTCGTCTGACTGCTTCCAAAGAGGGAGGCAGAGCTGGTGTGTTAGACAGGGATGTTGGCGACTAAATCAATGCAAGAGGGCCAGGAATCACTTCTGGTTTTCTCTTTGTACTAAATAGATGGCGGTATCATTTAGGAATGTAAAATGGATTATGCAAGAAAAGCCTGATTTTGGATATTTGTAATTTGAAGAATCTATTAAATATCATAATTATATCATTTAAGGAAGTATTTCCTAAGTAAAATAATCCAAAGAAAGACAAATATCTCATTATATCACTTCTATCTGGAATCAGAAAAGAGAAACTTGGAGAGAGTAGAATGGCAGTTATTAAGCTTGGAGGTAAAAGCGTAGCTGGTAGGGGAGATGGTGGACAAAGATATCAGAATTTTAGTTATATAGGGGAAATAAATTAAAGATCTGTAATACAAAAAAAGAAATCTTTGGAAATTACTTTTTTCAGATTTCTTCTGATCTACAAAGAGACAGTAACATTTTAGAATAAAAGTATTTTTAATTTTTTTCATTTTGTTCCACAAGTCACAAAAAGTGGTTTGATGGGAGGAAAAGATGGTAATAGACGGCACCTGAAAGCTTCTTTCAACAATCTTTTTATTCAATAGAGACATTAAACTTTATTACTCACAATTACCTATTTAAATTACCCTACATAATTTGTCAAACCTGGTCAGTCAAGCAAAATATGTACTACAGTTAAAATATAGTACAGAAAGCTGGCACTACATGATGTTAATTTACTGTATAAATCCAAAATGTCACAATTCACTTTATTTTACAGATTTATTTTCAATTTTATTGTCTTCAGCCTTAGTACAGTCCCCTCTTCCTGCTGTATTTTTATTATATTGTTTGGTTGAATTTTGTGAAGGCCTTTTTTTTTTCTTTGCCACTTGAATAGAGATGTCCCAGCAAAGGAAACCTATTTGTCATGCATTGTTAAGACTATAAAACTATTGTCACTTGGTCACTTGTAATCTTCATGTACTGAGAATTTTATTGGTTTTATGCCAGCTCACAAGCAGCTCCTTCTCTTTGAAACTTTATAATTATTTAATATGGTGATTGTATTTCATGCATTTCCTTTAGGACACATTTTCAAATGAGATAACTACTTTTGTATTTCTTGAGAACTTGAAATAAGCCAAAAATATAACATAGCTCTATGGAAATGGATTCTCATAGGAAAAAGAGAGTTTTTATTTTGAAATTTATCTGCTTTGTTACCATAATCAGAAACATTTTTAAAAGTTTAATGGAGACTATATCAATATGGTGTCAAAGAAAAATGATCGCTTTGACCTTACTGTGAATTTTTCATATTTTTATGTTTACATGAGTTTATTGTATGTTTTATTATGACTCTCCTTAACTATTCATTAGTCAGGAGCAAAATAAATATTTTCATAGGAAAAATTGAAAGAAAAAACAGAGAAATATAAAGAGGGAAAGGAAGGAAAATAACTTCAGTTGAATTTTACATTTAATTATATTAAACCATTTTTACTGTTTACCAACAATAATGTAATATTTATAATGAGGCGTTATTTTAGAAAATTTTGAAATACAAAAAAGCAAACAGAAGTAATGCCACTGATTATTTCCTTGACAAAGAAACTAAAATTCTTCACATATTTGTGTATAATCTCTAGTATTTTGTATATAATGAAGAGCCAATTGATTTTTTTCTGCCTTTTTCCCCATTAGAGAGAAAATTGTGACTTCAAAGAGGAAATAATAATATTTTAAAATGTTTCAGGTAGTTTCATTCAGTGTAGAAAAATGAAGTAATTGTTTATACATTCCTGATAAATTTGCATTGTAAAGCTTGTCAGTCTTGATCATGGACACAGAACTCTTGACTCTGCATTCACCTTTACAAGCAGCATGAGTACACAGAAGTATTTTGGACACTGAGGGGACAAAGCCTGAGTTCAGACTGCAGTAAAGGAGCCGTGATGTCCCCATATCTACATGGAGTGGTCACATGATGACAGTCCTTTTTTTTCTCTTTCATAAACTTGTGAAAATTAATTTTGGGGGGACTCAGTGTTGTAGAGGCCATTTAAAAGACAAGAAAAAATAATTTGTACAGAGGATTTTATGAATACACATAGTAATTTTTAAAAGAATGAAAGTTATGCAACAATGGACTTCCTGGAGACTTCTTTAATTATTCTAACAACTGTAACATGATGCACGCAAGGATAGGACCATCATACTTGAGACTGAACATACATGTGTCCTAATTTTGACTTCTTATACCTATAAATTGGAGAATGTCACTGAACTTGTTTATCTTGACTTCTTATGTTAAATATGCTTATTTATTGGATTGTGATTATTGGATGAGGTTTGTGTAAACAGCTCACATGGGGAGAACTGTATAGTAGCAAATGAATGGTTTGAGTAAATGGTAGCTGCAGATGTATGTGAGGTCATTAACTGTGATATGTCAACTTGACTTGAGAAAGAATCATTCAACAGACTGGTAACTTCCGGGTGCTCTGTGGTGATTAGCATGCAGATCACAAGCCAGGTAACTTGAACTTAGCCCTGTGAGGGGTTTCAATCACATGTTCCGTGTTCTACAGCCTGGTATGGATGGACTTACACAATGTAGACCCTTGTCATGTGCCCTGGAGCTTTCCAAAGGCAGCCCAAATACCTGTCCTCTATATTTGGGACAACATGAGATCAGAGATATGAACATCCACCGGGAGGACTTTCTTATATGAAGATGGTTGATTACACTGCTTCTTTGAAACAAATAAAATAATTTCTCTGATTTATTGAATAATGTCTTTTAGAGGATAAAAATGTCTTAAAGATACACACACATGGTCCTATACAGACTAAATGGTTACCGATATCTAGACACATAGGAGTTAAATGAATGAAAGTAATATATACACTAAGTATTAATTAATTAATAGTTTCTATGATCTAGAGGTTTATTCCTGGAATGCATTTTATCTGTTTAATTTTGATTAGAGGTCAGTCCCACATAGTAAGGTGCAACAAGGCAGCCTGAGCTTAATGTTTTCTGATTTTTGTCTTCTGAGCTTCACATTATTATGTCCTCGTACTGCTTCACACTCTGCTTTGGATTGCTGAGTGTGGCGTGAAAGAATTTGTTAATTCTATCCAAACTGAGATAAGCCTCTTTCTGTGTGCCCTCAGGTATGACCAATTATGTATAAGGTGCATGTATACACTAAGTTAAAAAACAAATACGCATAGAGCCTTTAAAAAAGCACACACAGGATACAAACCAAAGAGGAAAGACCTGCCTTGCATGTGAGAGGCACCAAGCAATAGGCTTATAGCCTGACCGAGTAAAAAGAGAAAGAAACAGCAAACCTCCCCTTTTCCTCAGGAGCCCAAGTCTTTGCCTTCGCCTTCAGATTTTGCTCTCCAGTTCCTCAGGCTTCCAACACAGACCCCTCAGCCTTCCATCTCAGACTCTTTGGCTTGCCACAACCACTGGGACTCTTCTGATTCTGAGCCTGTGAGCCTACCTCACAAGTTCTGTTTATAATCATACAGATATTTTACATTGAGTCTACTCCTCTAGCAAACCTTTTCTAATACACTGTCTTACACCATCGAGTAGTAGTCCTACTCGAACTACTACTATATTAGCTTTCCAAATAAGTACTAGCTATGTATTCACATTTCTAATGGTAATTTTTTATTACTTGTTTTTACACTACTGGAGATTGAACCCAGGGTCTTTGCACTGAGCTATATCCCCAGCACTTTTTATTACTTATTTTTGAATTTTGCAATAGGGTCTTCACTAAGTAGCTAAATTGCCCATACTCAGCTCAAACTTGAGATCCTCTTGCCTCAGCTTCCCTGAGTGGGTGGGAACAGGGACATGTGCCACTATGCCTGGGTTTAAAATTTTAATTATTTAATGTATACATGATATTACAAATTGGTGAATAATGTGCCTTTTCCTTTGCTCTCCTTTGTAATGTTAGAAAATAGCCTATTAGGAGTAAGTATCTAAAACTCAGTGACTTGACGGTTGGGGATTTAGCTCAAGTGGCAGAGCACTTGCCTAGCAAATGCAAGGCCCTGAGTTCAGTCCCCAGCACCAAAAAATAAAATAAAGTAAAATAAAATAAAACCCAGTGACTGCTTTTTAAGTCCAGAGTGTAGCCTCCTAATAATAGACTTTGTGAAGGCAATGTTAGTTTTCCAATTGCCTTTGGAAGAAAATGTACTAGGGAGGTAAGTATCAAAAGGAGAAAAGAACACTGACCAAAGAGATAAATATCTGTTTTTTAGTATATGTTTGTAACACATACTAACTTACTTACACACAGACATATATATATATATGTATGTATAAATTTCCCCATAATTTTTGATCCCTTTACTCTTTTTCTACCCTCCCCCTTCTATTTCAGAAAGTCTGCATGCCTGTTTTCTACTATCTGCCCTTTATTTTACTCTTTAATTAATTTATATTTTATTTTTGTCATATAAGAGACCTTGTTTTGCCACTCAAAATTATGTCCTCATAAGCAAATACTATATTCTACTTAGGGCAGCGTACCTTTTTGTGAATATACAGATTAAAGTAGATCACTATATTTTTAGCATATTCTCCTCTTCTATAGTCTCTCTGCATTTGTCTTTCACTTTACAAATGTCATAAGGCTCACATAGCAAATCTTCTCAAATATGAAAGGCTAGTGTTGATTATAAACCGAGTATGGAGATGATAATTGAATACATGATAGAAAATGACACTCTCCCATATTGAGATGTAGCAGAAACACAAAGAAAACATTATCAAAGTATCAAAGACAGATCAATGGGAAAATTCTACTGTCAGAGGAAAGAGATTTGATTTTCCATTGCCAAAATGCTGTGAGAGCTGACAAAAGCCTAGAGCAGAATCTTTAGAACCAAAGACAGGAATATCGAATTGGGATGAGCCTGGATAAAAAGCAGATGAATAACTTCTCTTGTCCAGCAGATGTCATTTGGATCTCCATAAAACATACACGCATCCTGCTTATGCTTTACATTCTATTCCCAAGACGTCACTGAGTTTTCACAATCTTCCATGTACCTGTGGCAGCTATTTCCAAACCTATTCCAGTATAATCTGAATTTGATAGGCGGAGTTTTAGGAAAGGCGTAAGATCTAAATTCCCTGATGACTCAGTAGTTGAAAAGCAATTTGCTAAGGAATGTACACTCTGATCTACTCATCACAACCACAACCTAAAATAGTGATCTTTATCATCCCCATTTGATACGTGCAAATCTGAGTATCAGACAGATGAAATCACTTGCCCAGTGTCTGTGTTTGGACATGAACACCTGTTTGGAAAATTTGCAATATCACAACTTTAAATAAAGCATACCGTGTAGAACTGGTGTCTTGGATAAGTCTGAAGTATGCTCATGTATTTTTCTCTCCTGCCAGTCTCTGGGACAGCACTGTATACCCCAATTCATTTTGCTCCAGCCAACAAGACCATCTCTATTTCCCCATGCATGGCGTGCTATCATTTCCTGTGTATGCCATGACATGGCAGCATTGAGAGACCCTGATCCACCGTGCCACTTGAACAAACACAGGTAATAAAATAATAAATGTGCTAAAAGATACGTTTATATCTTTTACCACTCTTAAACCAAGGAATATGCATGGGTAAAAAATTAAAATGAGTATTAAGAAGAAATTTGTACATCTGCACTTTACATCACTTCTAAAATATGCCAAATTAATGAGACGTGGGTAGCAGTCGGGTGTCTGCCATTTAAATCTAAAATATTGTCTTTAATTTAGTAATGCATTCTCAGTTATTATTCATTGACATATCTGGGTTTTCTACATTCTAACTCTCTTCTGGTATTTGCTAAAACTATACCTAATATAGCAAAAATTTATTTAGAAAAGACAACATGCAGGTAGTATGTTCAATCCGTGGAGTAAACTGGGTTTGCAAATTTGGAGTGGCCTGAATTTTTGCTGTGGTCAATCTCTGAGTTTCTTGCTTTGCCATCTATGTTAGATCCTGTCTTAAATCGCACCTCAATAGGATCTAGTTTTGTGGTTTAAAAATAGTAATAAATCTCTGCTTATCGGATGAGATTTTTGCGATGTTCAAACAAGGTGTAAATCTTAACATAACTGTAAACACATATGAAATATGCTCATATGTATATTCATATGTTCCAAAGTGTTAAGTTTTATAGTAATGAGCGTATTAAAAGTTGAGAAATTTTATTGTGCTAAACTCAAACCTTCATAAAACTTGATTTTTTTTTAAAGACAAACAAAAATTTCTCTTTATTTCACTGAAACAAATTCAGAAGGAACTATATAAAATCTAGATACTACTCACTTTATTAAAAGTTTCCCTTGCAAACACAATTGGGGCGTTGGGGATTTAGCTCAAGTGGTAGAGTGCTTTCCTGGCAAGCGCAAGGCACTGAGAGTTTGATCCCTGGCACCCCCCCCAAAAAAAAGTAGCATTTGCTTACAATATTGACAGCTTTATTTGTGAAAGAAAATCTATAACTACATGTGTGTGTATGCATGCATGTCCATACATATATACATACTGAAATTAACTTGCACTATAACAACTTTTTATACTTGAATAATAGATTATTTTCTTGTGGTTAATTCTTTTAATTTTATGTTTATCTGAACATTTCAAAATGAGGAATGCATAATTCAGAAATTATGTCACATTTCCTATGTTCTATGCCTGCATTTAAATTATACATTTTGACAGGAAAACTCACTCTTCACCATAGAATACTGCAGATACATTATTCTCCTTATAGTGTAATATTTCATACTCATTTTTTCTGTAAGCAATAACAAAAACAACATACCGAACATTTACAAATGATTATTGCAATTCTCATATATTTTCCTGCAAGTTCAAGTATATTTCAATTTAACAAAAAGTTTTTTTGGCTATATACTTAATATTTCCTCTACATTTGGATTCTGTGGGCAGTATAGCAAATTACATCTTAAAAGAACATGTGCAGAAAAGAGAAAACATCACTGTTCAATTTTCAACTCTTCTTCCACCAATAACATTTGCAACCAATTCCTTCCTAATTCCTCTCCCCCTTTCTGTTCTCTGTAAGCTGTTATGTATATACTTTAATTACAATATAAACAAAGTGCAAAATATTTCAATTCTATTTGCCCTTATACTTTTGACTGTGACATATTTTATTCCATTTAAAAAAATCTTCCACCAGAAATACATTTAGTTCCATTTGATGCCATAGATTGCCTAACACTGGTTTCCTCTTTCATGCAGCCATTTATTGGAAATATATGTAGAGTGCCTATTGCTAATGTGGCAATGAGCACTGGTTGAATGATGCTGAAGAACAAAAGTATCTTCATGCTTCAAGGGAGCTTACATTCCCAAAGAGAGGACTGGCTTTAAACAAATGTTTTCCTGCACATATATTATTGTAATTGTGTTCACTGACAAATGTGCTTGCTAAGTGTGTTCTATTTTCATCATTTGTTGATTCGATACATATATATTGATTACTACTCTGTTCTACTATACCCACCTTTGAATGGAACAGAGAGATGATTGTGAACGGGGGGATCTTTTTTCCCCTTCCTATACGAGGTTGATCAGCTAAATTTGAATTGCTGGAGGGAGGTGCCTGTGTGTGATTTGTTTCTGATATTTAGGTTATGCAGTCACCAAAATGAGGCCCGAGGCTAACAAAATTGTGGAGTAAGTATTCATTGAAAATACCCTTTTTTTTTTTTTTTTTTTTTTTTTTTTTTTTTTTTTTTTTTTTTTTTGTGCTGGGGATCGAACTCAGGCCCTTTGCTTGCAAGGCAAACACTCTGACCACTGAGCTAAATCCCCAGCCTACCCTAAATATTTCTCCCAGAAGTTTTTCATTATCCCCATGCTTACTACATTTTCCAACTATGACTGACGCCTTCTTTTCTACTTCAGCATGACCACATAAATTGCACCATCCTAAAATTTTCAAGACAACTATGTTTCTCAATAATTATTTCTTGATTCACATGGGTATATAATTAATTCATGTTTACTTTATGAACATGAGAAATAGAACTCTAAACAATGTGGTTATTTGGCCATTAGTTATGTCCTTTATATCAGTAGTCTTAATTTTGAGTGAGTATGTCTTGTCCACCCTAGACACCATATTAAGGTATATCAAGGTGTATGGTTAAAATGAAATTCACATTGTTATTCATCTTCCACTGTAAATTAATCTCTAAAATGTAATTTGTTAGTAACTGTAATGAATAAATTTTGAAATGAACATATCTTATAATGCTACATTTTTGGTGCTGATGATTAGATTTAAGGTCTCACACAAGCTGGGCAAATTCTCTAGGGCTGATCTAAGCACTCAGTAATGTTCATTTATTTTTTTATTTTTTAAAAATGGACTTAAGGTGCCCAGACTGGGCTTGAACTTGAGAATCTCTTGCCTCAGCCTCCACAGTAGTTTAAATTATAAGCATGCCCCATCACACCTGGATTATGGTAAAATATTTCTAATGTAAACATTTAATTAAAAGAAAATGTACTGTGCCTTTACTAAATATAAACAAGAAGTCAAGAAATGAGGCATGTGCTCGTATGTGTATAAGAAAGAGGGGAGAGAGACATAAGTGTCTGCAGTGAATCTGCTTTTCCATCAATTGTCCAATGTGATGAATATGAAAATGGTAAAGAAATCTATATCATTTCATACATTATGTTACAAACAGCACCCCACAGTAATACTTCAGTAATGGAAGTGAGAAGATATCATGATAAATATTTTATTTTCTATATTTCTTAAATTCCCAAATGATGAAATATATAAAAATCATTCTCATACCCACTGTGATTTCTAAAACACAAGGACCACTCTAAGAAGTGTAAAATATGGACTTTTAAGCAAATTCTCAAATCATAGTACCTTAGTATGGGACCTCTACATCTGATGAAGATTAAAGTTCTCAGATTCTTAGTTATTATATTGCTGTTAGGGATCCCTTACATTTTACCACCCTCCCTTTTTTCACTAATTGCATACTCACACTGATTTTAGGAAAATCCTAAACCAGTTGTGGTGATGTACAACTGTAATCTCAGCAAGCTGGGGGGCTGAGGGAGGAGGATCACAAATTCAAGCCCACCCTTGCTTAGTGACTTAGCAAGACCCTATCTCAAAATAAAAAATAAAATAAAATAAAATAAATTTTAAAAAGACCAGGAAATATAGCTCAGTATGAAGACTCTAGGTTAAATTCCTGGTACCTTAGAAAAAAGAAATAAAAAAGAAAATCTTATTTTGTGTATTCATATCATTAATGAATAGCAGGTCTTAATCTTATAAATGATATTAGTAAATATCCTCATTCTAATCCACGATTTAAATTATTTATAGTGAATAATATGTTAAAATGGCAATTGATACAGTTATGATCCAAAATAATTGTATACATACTATGTATGTGCATGTGCATGTGTGTGTTTGTGGGTTCATGTGTGTGTATGTGTGTATTCAACTCTCTTCTAGGAGAAATTAAAAATATTCTGATGGTCCAGCTTCAGAAGAAATGATCACAAGCAAGTATTGGTTTCCCTTCATGTTTTTTCCTACCTAGAATTACTCTTCAAAAAAAAAAAAAAAAAGATCATTCAAACATAAGCATAAATTTTTGTACAGAACATTAAAATCTGGAATGTTAAAGACAATCCAAAGTAGAAAAAAGACTCTGTAATTGCACCCATTGACCTCCATTTCCTGGTATTCATACTGTCTTCTAATCTTTTAGGTGTAGACTGGGCTGTGTGACTTGGGTTTCACAAATAAACATCGGCAAAAGTGATGACCTATACTTTCAGAGATGAGGTTGAAAAAACATGGGAATACTCATCAGGCTTGCAGATTTCCTCTGCTCCCCTCCCCCTTTGTTTGCCTGAAGGAGGCGGCGGCCATGGTACCAGCTGCCCATGGAAATGACTCTTCCCCACAGCAAAAATCCAGGGAAGCAGGGGGGCCTCCAGCAAAGAGCCAATAAGAAGCCAAGGCCCTTGGTCCAAGTGTGAGAAGCCGGAGCAGGACAACAACCTTGTTCCTGAGATTGGAAGCAACTTCACCTCCAACTGAGACTTAAGAAGACTGTACAGTAGTTGACTGCCACAGGCGGCTGAGGCTTCTTGAGTGATTCAGACCAGTAACTCTGGTATGACGATGATAAGGTAACGCCTGTCGTAAGCCACTAAATTCTCCTGCACCTGGTTACACAGAAACAGGTCACTAATACACCCAGTAACTTTAAAGTACATCTCATGAAAGATATTCTAAAAGTACATGAGATGAAGCCAGCTTAGAGAAATTATGTTGAGGGACCAAAAAGTTAATGGGGAGCCAGAAGTATGTACCCTAAATGCTTAGCTAAGATCTAATGTGCTTAGTAACACTAGAGAAAAAAGTTAAAAAAGTGATTCTAAGAATCTGAATGGTAGAAAATAGTGGGGTCTCTATTGAATACAGGATCGTTAGTAACCAAGAATAGAAACCGGATGCTTAAGACGGAGTATCAGCTGCTCACAGTGAACCTTTACACATTTCTCTTAATTTTTCTTAATGAGCATATAGCATGATGTTCAGCAAGTTCCCAAGATGTAGCTAAAGTAGGAGCACTTCTTTTTGAGAGGTCAGCTTAATACAGAGACTTAGCATTGAACTATCAAAGGAAATATATAGGTTACTAAATAATCACCAAAAAAGCTTTTCAGCCGTGTTGGGGGTGGGGGAGGGGGCTGTTCATTGCCTGTGATGCCAGCACTCTAAAGGGATGAGGCAGGAAGGCTGAAAGTTTGAGTTGAACCTGGGCAATGTAGTGTCACCCTGTGTAAAAACTAGTAACAAAATAAAGATAAGGGATGTAGTTCGGTGAAAAGGCTCTGGGTTCAATCCTCAGCACTGCCACAGCGGACGGTGGGGGGGGGGGTGGATTCATATTACTGGCTAGCAAAAACCTTCAATTTTAGTCTTTGATTAGCATGTTCAGTATTAATGTATCTTGCAACTAAATAAGGTATTCACATAAACAACCACTCATATATAACAAATATGTACATAAATAAAAGCATTCTGTATTATTCTGATTATTGAAAGATCAGAAGAAACTCTTTTAACAAACTCCCCACTAATATCTACCATACTGAAAATCTCAGAAGATTGTCAATATATGACTTGGAAGTTTTCACTGAAGTCAGAAGACAATTTTATTTTATGAATTAATTTCATTGGCACATTTTTGACATACATAATGATCACATTCATCATAGGGAATTTGTACTTGTACAAATTTATCTTAATTCTTTTTTTCCCATACTCCTCCCCTTCCCTTTAGTCCTTCTTCTCCTATTTACAAAACTTTTTTTTGTATTGTTTTCCTTCCATTCTTTATTTTTAATCCCTGTTCTCTTCCTTCCTTTTTCCCTTCCCTTGTTCCCCTTGCCATTTGAATATTTTCTTCCTACAGAGTACACACACACACACACACACACACACACACAAATCATGGAACTAATCCTTCAAAATAAATAGTTTTCTGTTGTATCTGATTCGACTGCTGTTAACTTTTTAAAGAATACCCACTATTAGACCTATTTTGAATAACAGTAGCTTACATTATCTAGTATTTAGAATGTTCTGGGTGGCATCATAAATGCTGTACTAACATAAATGCATTCAATGATCTATCTTTATGACTAAGGTGCTACTATTATCTCTTCTATAGTGAAGAAATCAAGTGACAGAAATGAGATATACCTTAGTCAAGTTCATCTGTCTGTTATGTGGCAGAGCTGAATTTTTCTCATGATTTCTGCTGCTATTCTATGAATATTTAATTGTGAATACATTGTGTTTTTAGACAATCTAAGGACAAATTTTAAATATATTATCACTAATAAAACTTTTTATTTTAGAAAAGGTTTTTGGTACTTGGATGGAGAGAGCTAAATGTAATTTAAAAGTACATCTAATGAAACACATTGAATATTTGTGCTTGGTAATAGTGGAGTCATTCATAAACTCAATTTTAGCAAGGAGAATGAGACGAATTTTTAAATATCCTGTAAATGACTCTGTATTCCAAACAAAGCAAAATCAAACAAAAAAAATTTAAGAATAAGCATTACAGCTAAAATGACCTTATATTGTAATGAAGAAACTAATGCTTAAATTTATTCTCAATTAAACGTGTTAGTTGAGCTTCAGTCTTTGTGTAACTCCTCAAGACTAGCATGAGGTCTAGAATATTTTTTAAAATTTTTAAATGCTTAATTATTTGAATATATTGTACCTTGCTACAAACATTTCCTTATCAAACAGTACTGTAAGAAAATATACAACTTAAAATATGATTTTAGTATGCAAAAGTAACATGAATTAAATTTATACATTTGATCAATAAAGCAATAAAAGCATTTTAAAATTCTCATTCAAGTCATTCTTTGCAATAATTATCAGTGAATAATAAGAAGAAAGAATGAGATTGGTTCAGAACCAATCTCCTTGTAAGAAAAAAAGTGTCCAATATACTCAACAGAGTCATTTAGGAAATTTTAGTACAGAAATTATTTTCAAAGACTTAGGGAGTCAAGTGAGCAGTAATATTTGGGACGTTGCAGTGGGAAAACTTTATTATTCCTTTGTCTCTCTGGGTGAAGAAATCTGAGAATCATCCCAACTTTTTTGTACTTGCTGAGAAGCCCGTTTAGCCTGAGTGGGAGCCTTAGTCAAAGAATGAAGAAGCTGTTACCTAAGGCATGGAATGGGCTGTGTCAAGAAAATGAGTAACAATGCCTTCCCCTTCACCCACTTTCTGATGTCTTGGTGGTTGCTCTCTGCTGACTAAACTCCATTTCAAGAAGTCTGTGACAAGGTGCTCCACAGAGTGCGTGAGGAATCACACACCAAGACCAGGCAGGGGACATGAGGAGAAGCTCACACAGGACAGCCTTAGTGTTTTATTAAATTTAAATTTCTATGTACTGTTAGGGTTGCCATAGAGTTACATTTTTTACATCTCTGTTTTGTCTTTGGAAACTATAAATATTATTCCATATTCATATCAATCAGGGTGATTTTTATGTTACTCTTAAGAATAACTTGCAAAAGCAATCTCTACAATTTTTCCCTCTGACAGTTTTCCTTCTATTTTCTCAAATCTTGAAACTGATAAAAAATTTCTTCTATCATTTGAACTTTGGTCTGCTCTTGTTAACAGTGTCCTATGTATTTCCAATTCAAAGATAAATTTCAGGATTGACCTAGCTATCACTCAATCAAGTTACAAGACACCACTGAATAGCATTCCCTTTCTAAGGTGTGCCTTTCATGGGCAGAAGGTTTTTCACTGTGTTTGCTCCTCATTGTTTTAATGTCCTTAGCGTCTGTGATAAAAATATCTTGCGTTCTTGGCAATGATATTTTGTATATTATCTCTTTGTCTAGTAGAATTTAATATTATTTACAAAAACTGTTTTCTATTGCTTTAATTCATTTATGTTTCTAGTGTTTTAATTCATTCCATGTTGTGGATTTCCGTTCTGATCTTCATTATGACCTATTTTTCACTTGCTCTTGGCCAGAAATGGTCTTTGGGATGGATTCTAAAGTCAGTGATCACCAAACTATGCCCAAACTCGCCTGCTATTTGCTTTTTATTAAGAAAGTTTTATGGTATATTAATTATGCCCATTCGTTTATGAATCATCTATATCTTAAACACTCATGACAGAGTTGAGAGGTTGAAATTGAAACTGTATGACCCAACAGAAACTAAATATTTCATATTTAGCTGTTTATCTAAATAACTGCTAATACTTGACTTTGATTACTGATCTAGGATTACTTTTCACTTTATCTGTATCCTACAAATTTTTGTATATTCACGTCTATTCAATTCAAAACTACTTGTTTTCCATGAGACTTCCTTTTTTAGCCATATTTAATTTACAAATAAGTTTAATTTAATATATGTAGACTTTCCAGAGATCCTTTTCTAATTTTTAATTTAATTCTTTTATCAGGGAATATAGTTGGTATGACCTGAATCATTTTATATTTACTGAGACTTGTTTTATGTTTCAAAATGTAGTGTATACTTACCTATTTTCTGTCTGCACTTGAATTCCTATCTGTTGCTCCATATAGAGTGTTCAGTAAGTGTCTAGAATACTCGGCAAGGTCTACTTTACTTGTAGTGTTATCCAGGTCTGCTCTATATTTGTTAATTTTCTGCCTAATCAATTATTAAGAAAACAGGAGTTTGTTAATTGTGCATTTGTGCGTTTCTTCTGTAGTTGTATCAAGTTTTTCTGAATACTTTTTTTGTTAAACTCAAGTTATTAAGGGGACAGAATTTTAGGATCGTTATAACTTACAACTCTTTGATTATTTGATGCTTTACCATTATAATATGACTGAGGAATACTCTTTTTACTTTGGAATATTTTTACATTTAAATATAGTTTATTTTATGTAGCTTTTAGCATCATTTTAAAATTACATCCAAGGTGCATTTCTCATTTTTATTTGAAGCTGTAAATCATTTATACTGAATGTAAATCATTTATGCTTTTCTCTCCAGTAGCATTTCTACTGTTTGCATTTAATTAAAACAAGGCTGCTAACAAAAATTTTAAAGTTGTCCTTCATTAAAGAACATCTTAGTTCTCTGTTCCCAACTAAAGTTTCTTTCTTTCTTCTTTTTTTTTTTCTTCTTCTGTCTGTACATGCACTGCTGGGTTTGCAGTTTGACATTATCAGCACTATCAGCAACTTGAAAACATCTTTTCACTCTCTTATGGTCTCCACAGGTTTGATTAAAAAATTGTGGAGTTTAAATCATTAATGCATCATAGAGGATGTATTGGATCATGGAGGGTATTTCAAAGTTTCTTTGCTTTGTAACAGCATCTAATTTTGATGTCTATGAGTATGTTATTGTTTGAACTACCATCTTTGGCATTCATTTGGTTTTAATCTATGAATTGTGTCTTTAACCTAATTTAGGAGCGTCTGGCCAAATTTGGCTCAAATTTTGTTTTGATTTGTTTTCCCATCTCAGTCTCTTTCTGCTCTTTATATGTGATTTTAAGGACACAAATACAACAGATTTTAAAATGTTTTGTTAGCCCAGAGAAGCATCATTCCTGTGGCTTCTTCATGCATTTTCTCCCTGATCTCTCTCTTGGACGATTTCTATTTATCTTGCTTCAATTTCACAGACTCATTCAACTGTAAACCTCATTCCAATATGGCCCTTACTTAGGGATTTTTAAAAAAAATTAGATATTTTATTTTTAAGCTTTCAATTTACCACTTGTGCTTTAGTTTCTAGTTCTGCTGAAATGTGTATCTTTCCATTTATTTCAAGAATGTTCACCTCAAGAAATATAGTTATTACAGATGTTTTATGTCTTCATTGCTAACTAATATCTGAGGTTTGAGGGGATTGGATTTTGCAGTCAGTAACATTTCCCTTTTCTGACATGCACAACTGCAGTTAAGTGATTATAATTACTATTACTGATATTGAAACAAGTTGTGCTCAAATCTGACATTATGTACTTCTTGAAATGAGGACATGATGACATTTCTGTTATATTCCTGCCAAAAAATTCAACTTAAATCTACATATGAGTAAATATCAACTGAACTTAAATTGACAGTCATTCTGCTTAATAATTTGCTATATTTTTTAAACATGGAAATATCAAGAAGATAAAGAGTAAGTGACATATTTTTCCAGATTAAACATTTCTTTTGCCTATTTAAGTGGTATTTCTTATAAATCCAAATATTATATTCAGTTTTCTTTTTATTTATCCGTATGTTACTGGCACCTTTAATACTCACTTTTTACTTTTTCGCACTTTTGTTGTCTTTAATAGTTATATAAGGTTCCTTTGTATTTGTGTTTTGTAAATGAATTCTTTTTATTGCACACAAACATCTAAATTAATTTCTCCACTACTTCTTTAGAAAGAAAAAGGAAATCAGCAGGCTCAGGAGACACCCATCCAAGAACTGATATGATTAAAAATGAAGATATAAATGGGTGATTCACAATTTCATTAGCTTACAAAGATGGAGTGTTTACTACAAGCACACTAGTTACACATTATTTTATGGGAGAAGGGTGCACAGATTTAGCCCACTTCATTAGACAACTAGATTTAGGGCAAGTTTTTTCCATAAGTAATGGGAAAAGCCAGCTTTATTTCCAGAATCAAAATACAGAACAAATGGAGAAATTATGGTGATTTATATAGGCTATAAATGTTAAAGTTTATATTGATTCTGAAGTATAAAAGAGAAAGTTATTATAGAAATTAATATTCTTTCTAGATGTATGATATTATTACCATTTTTTAACTTTCGCAGTTCAGGATATAACATTTACATTTTGTTCCGCATCTATATTAAGTTTATCAGAATTTTTTTCTGTTAACTCTAAAAATTAAATTTATTAATTAATATTTATAGTATTAGGATTATAAATAGTATTTATTATAAAAGCTAATTAATTTAATTGGATTAGCTACCATCTGCTTTCTTCTTGGAATTTCTCCAAACTTTCATTTCTTATTTTTCGGTGCCTCCTGATTTTTAAAATGTCTTTACTTATTTCTTCTTTATATTTTCTATAACTTCAATGTGGCCTTTTACAAATGGAATAATCATATAAAACTAGTCTGCCAATTTGAACCAGAATCTATTTATATACATGATATTATTTTTCTTAAAAACTCAATAATTCATTTGTAAAGAAGCAAAAAACATAGACTATGGTAGTATTTATCTTATAAAGCCACTGCCATCTTCAAATGTACCCTGCCTAGAAATAAAAAATGAAAAAAGATAACACAATTAAAAATATATTCATTTAATATATTATTTTACGATAATAATGATAAGCAGCAAATACGAGTTATCTAAAATGCTATGAAATTTGTTGTCGAATTTGTAACATTGAGTCTGATATTCCCAACAAAATCTGTTGATTTTGTCCATTTATTTATATAGTTAGTTGATATAGGCAGAAACTATTACCTGTTTCTTTCATCAAATTGTTTTCATCAGTTTCTCAATTACTTCAATTTCCCAGTGAAAACATGGGCCAGGGTGTGAGAAAGCACAGGAAGGCAGGCAAACAGAAAAACAGGTCAATGCACATTATTCAAAGATACTGCATTAGCTACCTTTCTAGAGTCGATGATTTTCAAGAGAGTAGATTTAATACAGGACATTTACAAGTTACAACATTCACCCATAAGCCAAATGCAGGAAGAGTGCCAAATGTCTACCTATGCACTGGAGACCCAAAAGATCCAATCAAGGGCTGGGAGCCCACAGCACTGTTCAGTGTACATCTATGTCTGCAGACAATGGCTGAAGAGATCTTTACTAGAACCAGGATATGATGCTTGCAGCAGAGATGAAGACCAGAGCTCCCCTGAAGTGAACAGCAGCCATCCTTAATGACAGCAAGGCCTGGAGCTCCTTCTGAGACAAGAATAGTTGAGTCCCCTTCAGGACAACCAGCTGCAACGGAGCTTCTCCTGAGAAAACAGCCCACCAACTATCTTCTGCTCCCATTCTCCTTTATGTTGCATCGGCAACAATCCTCAGGTGGATCCTCTAAGCCCCAAACTACACCGACTCAGTCCAGCTGGGTGTTCCAACTCAAGTTGACCCCATTAAGTCCCCCACAGGTACCTATGTGTCTGGTGGGTCCCAACAACTTTATTAATCTGTTACCTTTCAGTACAGGTTTAAGGTAAGAAATGACTTCAGTGTCTAGCAGATGTAACTGTTTTTTAAAAATAATTTTTATATAATGCAGGATTTAAAATACATCTTAATGACTTAAAATATTTTTGGCCAATTTGTGTTTAATTTTTTTTATCTCTATTGGAGAACTACTGAGATAGTAATTGATCCTAAGAACCTAACACCACCATGAGAAATAAACACTTATACTTTTTGAGGGTGATAAAGTCTTCACTTGTCAGAGCATCATCACTTCTTGTTAGATAGAAGCATGAGGTAACAATTAGACTAAAGTTCAATACACTTGCCAGCCAGGTGTTGTGGGAGATGCCTATAATACCACTTTCGGAGGTTGAAATGGGAGGATCCAAAGTTTGACTCCAATCTGGCCAATTTAGCAACATAGTGAAACCCTGCCTGAAAATTAAAAACTAAAATAAAACAAAATAAAAGTGCTTGGAATGTAGAGTGGATCGATGGGAATGCCCTGGGTTCAACCCCCAATACAGCTAAAAGTAAAAGTATGCTTCTAGGGTCCAGATAGAGTGGTAATTAGGGTTTTCTAGGGGAAGAAAATCAATAGAATATCAATGTATAAGCATGAACAGGGATGCATTCAGTAGGCTTACAGGATCAGGAGAGTACACAATAGGAAGATGGAAGCCAGAAATGCAGAGGGATTAAGAATACAGTACCAGTCTAATGTCAAAGGCCTGAAAGCTCTCTGTATAGTCCCCAAGTAAGTCTACATTGGAAGGCTAAAGACACAGGTATCCAAAGGCAGTGGGAACATGGGGACTCTCACAAAATGGAGATACTTCTTTCCTGTTTTGATTCTTCCCAGGCTATAAGCCCATGCGGGGTGGGTCTTCCCCCTTTAGTTTTCTAGCCAAATGACAATCATCCACTGACATGCTCATAACTGTCCTCCCCTAATCTTCAAGGCGTTACTTAATCCACTGAAACTGACATAGCATGATTAATGGTCAGATACAAATAGCAAGGCAAATGCTTAGGTCATCTATGCTGTTATTTAGGAACATCTCTGCTCTGTTATGCTGGACACAGACTTTCTGTTAGATTTTTTTCCCAGTATAAGTCTTAGAAAATGAAAGCCTAAAAAATAAATAAATAAATAAATAAATAAATAGTAAAAAAACAGAAAATGAAAGCCTGAGGAGAAAGGACTTTGTCCTACCTGCTGTTTCTCTTTGTATTACCACAGAAGAAGGAGGAACCGCATCACATTTTCTCAGAGGTAGCTACAGTTGGGCAGCACCATAACCTTAAAGGTTAGAGACTCAACTCCAAAGAAATTGTTCTTCAAATAATTGTTGCTGTATTTTTGCAAAATTATTCAAAAAGTTGATAATTATGTTAATGTTTTATGCTAGAGTTTTTTTTGTTTTTTTTTTTCAGAAATGAATGTCTAAATACTATGATTTGGATCTAAAATGCCCCGTAAGAGCTCCGTGTGTTCAGAACTGAGGCTTTTGAATGGTGATTAGATCACAAGACACTATATTCGTCTGTGGATTAATTCATTGAGGAGGCCATGACTAAATGTATTATTAGGAGGGGGAGCCTGGTGAAAGGTGAGTCGGGGTGGATATGACCTTGAATGTGTATTCTTTCTCCCTCCTCTTCTCTTCTGTTTCTGCTTCTTGGCTCTCATGGGTTGAACTTTCCTCCACCAAGCCCTTCTACCATGCCAATTCTGCCTGGGAGAAGCCAACCACATGTAGACTGAATCCTCTGAAACTACGAGCCCAAATAAACCCCTCCTCCTTTAAGTTACATATTGTGGGTATTCTGTCCCAGGGACAGGAAAGTAACTCATATATGCTGTGATAATATTTCTTTGGCAATAGTCTGTGTGAAATGTTTAAAAGAAGTCTGACTCTGAATAAGACAATAAATTCAGTTTAAAGATTTCAACCCAGTCACTCAAAGGTGCAAGGTTACACAGAAACAGATACTTTAGTCTGGAAAAAGAAAGGTCAAGCTATCAAGTTAAATTATATATTACATGTGTAGCAAGAATGGTTTGAACAATGATCTATCTCATTCTGGAGTGTCTTGAAATTTCATATATTATTGAAGTATTACTATGGCGGAAAAATTAAAACAAGTTCAGAAAGTTATATTTCGAAACTGGGATTTAGCAACTTTCAGGAACACAAGAAACTTATAAACAATAATCTATGACTTAATTTAATTCTGTAGCCACTATATTGCAAAAAGAATATCTTTTTGTTTATAATTTGGGTAGATTTATCTGCAGATGAATAAATTTATATGGAGGGAAGTGTGGTTTGATGATATTCAAATTAATCTTGTTGAGCTGTATCATATTCTGTCCTTTTTGTGAAGATATTGCTAAATAAAGTTTTAAGTGAAACATTAAAAAATAAATATAGTACTACTTGGGGAATAAGTTGATTTTACTTATGTATTTCCTACACCTCCTAAATTTTCACAGATATTATTGAATAAGTGAAGTGTAGACACCAAGGAAATAAGTAATTCCAGAAAAGCAATGTTTCAGTATAAGTATTTAAGCAACGGTACAAAGTAAAGTTGATTGAATTATGAAGCACTACTTTGGTTGTACAAAGCATAGGAAGTTTGTCAAAAAGCAAACTAAATTTTTAAAATTGGAAATATATTTCATCAACTACATTCATATCACTCCAGATTTACTATGTGGATTAATAAGTGCATAC
This sequence comes from Hystrix cristata, assembly GCA_004026905.1. Lineage (NCBI taxonomy): Eukaryota > Metazoa > Chordata > Mammalia > Rodentia > Hystricidae > Hystrix > Hystrix cristata. The sequence continues at coordinate 25,794 of PVJO010013783.1, read as the reverse complement.
ATTATAAAAACAATATTAATATATAAAGAAGTTTCAGATGAAGTGAGAATAAAGAATTAAAAAAAAAAAACCTACAGATAAGGTGAGCACATAGAAATTCTTAGTTCATGGCCCTCCATAGTATGCTAGAGACAAGCCAATTGTCTGATTACATTTTATGATTCTTTGAAACATTCTTCTTTTCGGAGTTGTCTCTGTTACCTGCTGATTCCACGTAACTGGAAATCTTGTTTAAAACAGCTAAACCAACTTGTTTGGTAGTTGTAAACCAGCTGACAGCTTTCGCTCTTACATACCATACTGCAGTACCCACTAATCTGGGAGATACTTCCAAGATGTTTGTTGTATGCTTGAAATTGTGACTCTATGTATTTTTTCTATACTTAGGGATCTATGCAAAATTTAATTTGTAAATCACAGTAAAGATTAATAAAAATCACTCATAATAGGGCAATTCTAACAGTGTATGATGTACAAAATAAAAATATAAAAAATTTTGAAAACTTATGAATTGTGACAATTGCAGCAATATATTATGTTACAAGTTATTTAAAACTCATGAATTGTTTATCTCTAGAATTTTCTGTGAAATATTTTGACTGAGGATAGCTAAAACTCTAGGATGTGACCCTGGGGAAGAAAAGACTATATAGTTACATTAACACAAAAGGAACTAATTCAGCAATTATTTCACATTTTTAGAAGAATTTCTACATATTATCCTAGCATGGAGTGATAATTTAGGATTATGCAAATATTTGATGTGAAAAACATAAGGAGATTACATTTTTTAGTTTGCCTTTCTCTTTAACACAAATCAACCCATGAAAAAGGGGGTAAAATTTTGAATATGAATATTTTGAGTATTATTCAAAACACATTTAATATCTTCTTTCCATTCCCTCCCTCGGACTGACAAAGGAAAATGCCATGGTCATAACACATTTTTAAACTTTTAAGAATAAAGAATCAAAAGATCAGTCTTCCAATGTTATACTAGATTCCAAAACTCTTTCACTCAATATTCAAGATGGAGGAAAGAAAAGGAGAGTGAGGATTCTAAGAGTCGGATGAAGCGACCATCCAAAATGAGTGCAGATGCAGTTCTCCTTAAGTATCTTACAAAGTAGAAATGAACACTAAGGCAGACTGTTGAAAAAATACAGTATCAGTGCCATTAATAGAAGTGCTCAATAACATCAAAGTATGAGGTTTCCTACGATAGCTAAATTGGAGACTGCAGTTTAGATCCCACTCAAAAAAAGAACTTCTATCTATTTCTATCCTCCACTGCCACCCACCCAAGCAAACTGAGCAGAAATGATAGTGTTCTCTTCTCGTAAACGTTGAGGATGAATAGCAAACTCTAACCTGGATGGCAGCATGGAGGATTAAAGCAGCTAATAAACCTCACAGAGCAGAAGGCAAGAAGGACAAAACAGGAGGCCTGGTTGGGCCTGGAGAAATTGTACTAGGGTAGACTGTCGATGCATTACAATCTTTGGTGGCCCTGGAAGCCAAGAAATAGAGGCAGAGCTGTTTCTGTATGTGAACAAATCATACATTTCTCTCCTTGAATATACACATTACTTGGAATACGGATCAGTGCTACCGGTTTCTCACAATTCCAAAATCAGAGAATTTCTCCTTTCACAAGAAATAAGAGACTGTAGGGAAGAAGAACAGAGAATATCTAGCCTGACATGCGCCCTGCTGGGGGATGAAGTCTCAGCCCCCTACTCTGAAATTCCATTTTACTCCAGACAGACTGGCCAGCATCAAGAAATCAAATAACAACAGATGCTGGCGAGGCTGAGGGGGAAAAGAAACCCTTCTACATTGTTGGTGTAAACTAGTACAATTCCTATGGAATGTGTGCAGACTGCTCAAAAAGTTGAAACTAAAAATTCCCTTTGACCCAACTATTCCCTTTTAGGTACCTTCCTGAAAGAGTTAAAGACATCATATCACAATGATGTGTGCATACTCATGTTTATAGTGACATAATTCATAATAAGTACATCTTGGCAACAGTCTAAAATGATGTCTCCTAAGTATATGAAATGCCATGAAGTCAGTATTTCTAGTATGAGTTTTCAAGACCTATCAATAAGGTAAGAATTATTCAATGATGGAAGAACTCTTTCATGTCTTCTTAATTAATAAAGCTAACTAACTGTAGTGGTGAATCCCATGGTCTCAGCACTTTGGGAGCTTAAAGCAGGAGAACCTCAAGTTTGTCTTAAGCCTGGGCAGCCAAGCAACTTAGGAAACTCTCTCTCAAAAAAAAAAAAAAAAAAAAAAGAAATAGCAGCCTATATGTCCCCATTCTCACAACATATGCAAGAGGGACTGTTCTGAGCACACTGGATTGTGGTCATAGAGTGTGACCACAGTGGTTGCCATAGTGCATTCTGCTTTCCAAAGATACTCAGATACATGACGTCAATTTCTTTTCTGAGTTTACCTGGCACTGAAGATTCCATGGTGAGCAAGCATAGCCAAATTATAGAGTCAGAAATGTTGACATTAAAATGTTTCTCAGGCAAATCAACCTGAATGGAGAATGACGAGATCCTGAGAGTATTCTTTTCTGGAAGCAGAGTGGACTCTGTGTTACAATTTGACTTTTATTTCCCAAAGTCCCTAATAACAGTCCTTTCCCATCCTAATTTTTTTTTTTGAATAACTGACATACTAATACATTTGCGCTTCTCTGTTTTTTGTATCAGGTGGGTTAACCCACAATGCTAGATTCTCTAAAACAAGGGCTCATAATTTGATGCAAGATAGGGGTTGTTCTGTTTTGCAGTCTAAGATGAAATATTATGCTCTGCAATAATTGAGTCCTAAGAATCATGGGGCCACACAATAGCATGTTTCTAGTGGTTATTAGGATAACCAATGCTTGATGCACACAGACAAAACCCAAGATCTAAATCCCCCTGCCATTTTAATACAATGCAGGGAAAGAAATTATTTTATATATTGTTCGAGATGGGTACCTGGACTGAAAATCTTCTAGGACTAACACGGTGACTAACTGTACTCTACCCATTCTCAATCAACAATCTTTTGCAAGCACTCACTTATCCCAGTTCTGTCTCTTGCAGTCCTTGTAGCTTCAGGGAACCCTCAATAGATCCCCTGCTCCCTCAACGTTTTTTTTTTCAATCTCACTCTACTGTTGTTTTCCCTCTTTCTCATCTCACCACACTTTCTCCTGCTTCTTTTTCCCTTGTTTTCCATCCTCCATCTCCTCTTTCTTCTTTTTAAACTTCCTTTCTGAAATCTCACTCCCCTAAAAGTTCAGACTTCCATCTTCCTTTTTAAATTATTTCTATCAGAACTGATCAAAGGTAGAATCCTGGAGGAATTATCATTCTGTTTCTTCATGAACTCCAACTCCTAACTCATTAGTTCAAATTGAAATGAGATAAACAGACTTACATTAATGAAAGTAGCTATTTGCTCTCAAGAAAGAGCTGCTTACGCCTCCTCTGTTTACCAGGCATGCAGCAGGTTGCTAGGTACCACTGTATCAGCTATCATATTGTTAGGTTTTCACTCAGATCATATGTTTTAATGTAACGGTCAAGTAAAAAAATATTAAACATTATATATAAATATGTATGCACGCATAATGCTTTCTATATACCAAGCATTTCTTAACAAAAGCTGTACAACATACTAACCGATGAATGCTGTTCCATATTTATTTTGATTGACTAATACTGGTTTTCTCAGTTTTGCTGAATACAAAGATAGTGCTTTAGCAAATTAGCTGTGCATCTCATCAACAATATTTTTCAGGGGTCCACTTTACCAAAATCACTCAAGCACTGACTGTGATTGTGATGCACAAAAGCAAAATGAATTATCTAAAATAATTCAAGAATGGGTGATAGTAACTACAAATGAAGGTATTTCTTCATATGTTATTATTTTATTGAAACTCATGTATTTTGATACACATGTCTGTTTGCTTTCTTCCACAAAACTCCAGGCCCCTATACATAAGAATTGTATCTAGCATAATTTTTTTCCAGAACTTAAAATAATGTTTGACAAATGTCAAAGACATTTTTGTTAGAGGCATGTCTGAGTTGATTACTGCCATTTAACATATGCATTAAAAATCAGCAAAAATAGTATATGTGCCAAGAAAATTTGACATTCAAAGACATTTACATACTTTTCCCTGTGCAATATAAAAATTATATACACAAACATGTAGCTATATATGACAGAGAAACATCCATACATAAAAATAGTTGCATACATACTTTTGAAGAGTTTTACTCTTATAAACCCAGAGTCTATACTTGAGAGAAGAATTACGCTAATTGCCCTTGCAAAATGCAAGCAGGATATTTACTTGAGTAATTTGAATATATTAAATACATTTTCTGAGAATTATAGATATTGGCATTCTTCCTTGGTGTGTGTGAAAGTGAGGAAAAATATACAAATAAGACTTTGCTTTTAGACTTTAATGTTAATTATAGTTATTAATTTTATTGTTTTTAATCAATATTTTAAATAATCCTATGAATATGCATTTATAGTCAGTCTTTACTAAAAAGACAATAAATATACAAAAATGTGGAATTAACAAAGAATAATGCATACTGATTATATAACTAACACTTTCTTTAAAAATATCTTTCCACTGTAAATATTCAACATGTCCAATAAAAATGAAACACCCCAGAACATAGCTGTGACTGTTAATCTTGCTATGTCAACTGCATTGGATTAAGAAACACCTAGCATATTAGTAAAGCTCCTCCTGGCTTTCTGTGGGTTGGTCATGGAGATGAGTATGGCCTTGGGTAAAATATATGGTCTCTATCCACTTCCTTCCGGGCATTATTCCCCTGCTCTTCCCCACTATCATACGCTGAAAGCAGCTTTGCTTCTGTCATAACCTTCTTGCCTTGGGACCTGCCCAGCATGTACTGAATATCCTGGAACATGATCTAAATTAAACTTTTCATCCTTTCATTTGTGGGTGTTGAGTATTGTGCCCAGAAAGCTAATACAGAAAACTGTTACCTGAGAAACTGAGTCATTACTGTGCCTGTACTTGATGATGTGGTTTAGATGTCTTTAGTCCCAGTTTGCTGAAGGGATTTGGAAGGATTTGTAGACGCAGGCTAGCGAATGCTTAGAATGCAGTGAGTAGAGCCAGATGGATGAGTCTGGTTGGCAGAGCTCAGAAGACCAGGATGGGGATAAAATGTAGACAATAATGCACCGTTTCAGGATGTTTTATTTGAGAATAAGGACTACATTTGTCATTGGATGACAGGCGATAACTGTTACACTTTAGAAATATTTGTTTACATTTTACCCATTTCCCAAGGCTGGAGGAGACTGATGGACTAATTAGTCTGGCAGATAAACTTTCAGACTTTGGAATAGGCACTGTGTTTATGATGAAAATCATCAGCAAAAGGCAAAACAGAAAAGTTAGAAAAAATTAAATCTTGGGCCAGAAGGTACCATGCTTAAAGTTGTGCCAAAAAAAAATGTTGTTAATGAAGAAATTAGTGTCATTAGAAAGAAACTATGTACTTTTTACAGGAACCAAAAGAAATACGTCTTGAGAGGCTTTCAGAAATCAGGAAGACCTCACTCATCCCAGTCTCAGGGTGTGAGAGCACAAATTTTCATTTGAGAAGAGAGTGCTTGGGATAGCTGATCCAGGAGGGCCTTCTAGGGAATTGACTCCTCAAGTTTCATTTCACAGTGCTCAGCCATCTAAGTACTCAGAGGCTGCTGCAGCCATGGCCTAAGGGGACCTTTTTACTACTTGAGCTGGAAGCTAATCTTTGTGTAGTCCACATGATACTGGTTTTACTGTCATGCAGAATATATGAGTTGTGGGGTATATCAAAAACTTTGGTATACATTTCAAAACAAAGCCTGGAAGGCCAAGCACCTGAGAGGGTGGTATGTGAAGTTGTGTCGATGAAGTCAGAAGTGTAGTGGAGACAATAGGAATTTGGAGATGCCAGAAACATTAAATTTCTGCCAAAAAGAGCTGGAGCCTGAGAGTGGAGCCAATCGAAAAGAAAGGCAATATAGATTGCAACCAGCAAGTTCACCAAGGTGGGGTTTCCCAAGCTATATGGCACTTAGATCTCATTACCATGTGCCCCACATGCCAGACACAGAACTACAGGACTTGATGCTTTCCTTACTCAGTTTTGGTTTTGCTTTGATTTGAATCTTTTCTATCTTCTATTCTTTCATTTTGGAAGGGAATGTTTACCCTGTGCCATTCTTCCTTGGGATTTTCATGACTTTTTTTTTTTTTCCCCCCAGAGGTTTACTGCTGAAAGATTTCCTTGAGTCTCAGAAAAGTTTGGATTTAGAGTTTTGAAAAATACTGAAACTACTGAGACTTTGGAGAAGTCTCAATATTGTGTTTCTCACTGTTATACTGTTAGGTGAATTATGAACTTGTAAATTATCTTTGAGATGACCTATGATTTATAGAAATATTTGGGTGTCAGTTTGACAAGGGAGGGGTTGATTGTGACTGTTAATTTTGATGTATCAAACATATTGGATTAAGAAACACCTAACAGATTAGTAAAGCACTGGGTGTGTCTGGGTGGGTCATGAACCAGTGACTCTGGATACTACATACTGTCCTTAGACAGTTCCTCTCCAGCACTGTTCCCTGCTCTGCTTCCTGGCAGCCATGATCCAGCAGCTTTGCTGTGCCACACCTTCCCACCATGAACTTCCTGCCTTGGAGTCTGCTGATCCTGTACTGAATCTCCAGGAACATGATCCAAATTAAACTTTTCCTTAAATTGTAGGTAGTGGGGACTGTGTCCAGCAATGAGAAAAGTGACTACAATAGCTTAGTTAAACTTTTACAATTTTTGATCACTGCTTCTAATTGTTTCATATCATGCCTGTATGAGATTTAAAATATGCCAGTAATAATAAAGTGTGATTCAATCTCATAGATCATACATTTCATCCTCCCACAGGGAATTCCCTTTGTCAATCTTTTGCTGCATTTACACAGCTTTTGCATAATACCGAAACTTGTTACTATAAAAAAAAAAATCTACTTTCAATCTTAAACTCCTTTATCTTTTAGTGATTTCTCAAATTATGGTGAATGTTCCTCATATAACTACTATAAGTTCTGCTCCTTAACATAAATATTAAATTTAAACTCACTTTCTCAAGAATTACAATATTCTCCATGAATCTTATGTTTTTCAAGCTTTCAAACTAAAATCTTTCATTTTCCAAATATGTTTCTTAGGATGAGTTCTATTTTTAGCTTGTTCTACTATCATTTACAAGTCGCAAAGATTAGTTAATATTTCTAAGGAGAAGACTAGAAAAGCAAATTAAAAGGTAAATAACAACTAAAATAATTAGGCTGTGATTCCCATAATGGTGGTTTATTTCTGGTAGCACTTATATGTTTCCCAAAGGCCATGTGAATTATTATTGCAGAAATCACTTACATAAGATAAACCACATTTCAGAGATAAATGATGGAATGGCAATGACAAGATGCATATAAGAAGGAGGGAGAAATGATAGAAACTCCTACAGACTTTCTCATTGGCGGTTACCAACAATATTTTACCCTCAGAACAAATGAGAGTGTAGCATACAGCACAAGTCAAATCAGCAATGAAGTCATTCATCTTTTTTTGTGTGTGTGATGTGAGTAAAAATAAACAACCATTTAAAATGAATACTCTAATAGCTATACAAAGATTAAAGCATCAATAAAACAAAAAGTCCCAACTAGTAATTGATAAAAGAAGAGAAAATAAATTGTGGTTTAGTAGAGGAAAAGTAGGAAGTTGAAAAATTATTTTAAAGACAAAAACATGTCAGTGAAAAACTAGATGAAATGCTGTTGATGACATTTTAAAATACATATGAGATAAAAATCAATACAAATACATTTAGTATAAAAATATTGCTGGCTGGAATGCCTGCCAACAGAAGTTACGTCTCTAAGATCCACCTCGGTATCCCACGCTTTTCAACTGTGAGAGGAACTGAGTGGAAGAGCTGAGCTACTCTGCATTTTATCCCAGTATGCAGTAGGGGCAAGGATAATATTGATGAGATTGAAACTCTGGAGTTTTCACGCAACAATGTTGTGCTAGAAGAAAATGAGATTGGCAAACTTTAGTTGAGGGAGAGAGGACTACTGGTGTCTTTAGCAGCAAGGAGTAAATTCAATGGCTCTCCAACGTAAGGAGAAAACACATGTCTAGTAATGGGGGCAAGTTACTAGATTAGAGCCGCAGAGAAGGTAATTGCCTCTTTACAGGTGCGCAAATGAGGTAGGTGTTTGTATCTGTGCCCAATAATTTACTGCTTACAGTGTGAACGAGAGCTTGGAGCATGGTAGACACAATCATGCTGCTTCTCCAGAAACCCCCTTCAAAAATCTCTGATCAGTAGTGTTTGAAGTGAGAAATTAAACTTTTACATTTCCCAGAAATTATGCCAAGAGAAAAAGAACTGGAGTCAGACTAAGTTCGTATGTATGTGGCCTACACAAGTTACGTAAACTCTATGTGTCACTATCTTCATCTGTAAATTGAGTGACAGCATCTACTATGTACTGCTTTATAAAAAGTAAATGAGGTACTTCACATAACATGCATGTAATGAAATAAGGCTCATAATAAGTGCTAATCGTTGGCTTTCATTTTTTTTTTTGGTTTTCATTTTTATATCAGGTAGTTTTACATTCATATATATGTCACAATTTCCCTTTCATGAATGGAATAAACACAATTACAGAATAATTTATAAAATTGATTCACCTCACATTACTATAGAAACAACCTTTACTCTCATCTTGCCCTACAATACGGTTCCATGTGCATTTATTATATTTCTGGATCATGATTAATTGTGCCACATTATCCTTCCCTCCCATTCTCTCTCCTAGTGGATTATCTTGGAAATTTTTCTGAGTAGAGGGCTTTTGTGGATCATTTAAAATTAGTCCCTATCTCTTCTGGGAACAGAACAGCTGGAGAGGATTTCATCTGTGTCTGTGTATGCATTCCAGAGGGTCAGGGAGATCCCTGAGAACAGTATCAAAGTACCCGTCTATCACAATGGCGTATCTTCCAGCATCCCGAGATACCTATTCATAACCTGTTGATGCATTTGTCTACAATGCCTTCTTGACACACTATCTATTGGGAACTCACTCTGGAGAGTCTTTCAAACTCTTTAATTAGCTAGCTGAAGGGAGGTAGAGATGTGTTATCAATATATAAAGGGAAGATAAAGAAACAAGAATAAAGGTACCGAAATAAAGACATTGCAAACAGCTATGGGATTATGTCGATAAGTGAAAGTACAAATTTGAGTGGAGGAAACTGAAATTTTCTTGAATTTTTGTTTTTATTGGCTTTTGTTACCAAAATATCTCAAGTAATTTAAAAAAATTTAAAAAAGCATCATGTTCAGTGAAATTTCAAAATATATAAAGTGAATCAATTAAAAAATGAACAGAGCATAAATTTAGAACCTAAAGAGACAAAGATTAAAATTCTTATTTTGTTATGTTCAAATTATTTGGATAAATTAAGATTCCTGGTAATAACATAATAAAATTAGACAAGAAATTAGTGTTGACTGAGTTCTTACATTTTTTTCAGTTCCTTAGCATTTGGGACGTAGATGATATTCAACAGATAAATGCTTTTATAAGTCAGATGCTAAAATTTCAGTAATATTAAGACAAAATATTAATTCTGATTATATTCCAGTTTCAACTCTTGCATAGGTGACAACTGTAGACATTTCAGCTCCCAGTGTCACTGGCAGTTCACTGTGTCATTAGTGATCATCAAAATCACTGTGTCGATGGCCCAGGTTTGCTTTTGATTTGGATCTTGCTTTTCTCATCCTCATTTCTGGTGGGGAATGACCTTTAAGAATGAGTATTAGGGGCTGGCGATTTAGCTCAGTGGTTACTGTGCTTGCCTTGCAAGCACAAGGTCCTGAGTTCGATCCCCGGTACCAAAAAAAAAAAGTTAAAAAAAAAAAAAGTAAAAAAAAAAAAAAAGAGAATGAGTATTAAAGCCGGGTGTGGGGGCGCATGCCTGTAATCCCAGCATTTGGGAGGCTGAGGCAGGAGGACTGCTGCCTGAACTACACAGTGAGACCCTGCCTCAAAAAAAAAAAAAAAGAACGCATATTACTGCAAAATAATATTAATCACGTTATAGTAAAATATTTCGACGTGAAGAAGCAACCCAAATCAGCATTAAAAAAGTATTTTGTTGTATAAGAGTTGCTCTTGGAGAAATAAGAGGATCCAGACCAACAGGTTTAGCTGATCTTTCCCATAAGCAATGATTCAGAATGAATGAGGGGTCTTAAGGAAGGAGAAAGAGGGGTATGGTGTAAGAAAGACATATAAATGAAAAAAGACTCTTGCTTTTCCATCCAAGGCTGACTCCACATGCCCTGAAAGGTGATTATAATTGGCTGTTGACAGGACTGAGTTCTTTTTGGTAATGCAAAGAACATGCATATGGTTACAGACTTTGTAGGACCTAATTTCAGGCTTGCATATTCAAGGTCTCTCTTTTGGGACCGTTAAATTCTCATGGAGTAACTGAATCTCCTGAATCAAGTTACAGTTGTTAGAAACTATTAGAAGAGTGCTGCATAAGATTAAATGCAGAAGTCATCCCAGAAGTAATATTCCTTAGCTCTTTGAGAAAGAAGAACATAAAGACACATCTTAGCACAAGGACATCTATAGGACTGAAAGTTTTTAAAAGGGATTTAAAAGACAGACATGCAAGCCTATGACTTTTATAAAATTCTAGATAAAGTTTCTATGATTCTAGATAGTTTTGTGTGAAATATCAGGAGAAGAAGACCCCTGAGTAATGTTAAGACGATTTCAGAATCTCATTTTTTTTTTTTTTTTTTGATGCTGGGACTCGAACTAAGGGTGTTATGCTTTCAAGGCAAGCACTCTAACCACTGACTTAAATCCCCAGCCCCTCGGTATCTCATTCTTGAAGAAAGGAGTTTCACTCAGGACATGCTAGAGCTAATGGTAAGATCACAGCATACCCTGAAGTCCATTCTGCCCACCAAGAAGCCAGAGGTTGTAAATCGTAGGAAGGTAAGCAATTGAGACTCTCTTCTATGTTACCAGGTTGTAAAAGTCCATGATTTTTTACAGGGCAGTGTACTAGGTGCTTGTCTTCAGAGACCGAAATATTTCAGAAGCTTAAAGACAACAACAACAAAAAAGATTATGGAGGCTTTAAAGACTCTCTTGGGTTATGGTGGACAGACTAAACACCATGTTTGACTGCTCTAAAGTCAGTTTTTGATGGAATAAAAAAATAAAAGTGTCCTCTAAGTACAAGATTTTCTAGTTTTGTTGTGAGGTTACAGATAATTTTATGAAAAGCAATGGGAAGAAAAGGTATTAACTAAATCCATTGTGAATTGGAAAATTAGTAACTTAAAAGATAAAGACAGATTAAATTCTGTAAAAAGGCAGTTTCCAGTCTTATTGATAAAATTTTAAGCCCATCACCACTACAATAATTGGAGATAGAAAAGTGGTGCTGATGCTGCTGATCAGAATATGAGGATAAATAGTAATTGAGAGGACAGAAAACAAAGAAAGAAAGAGCCAGTGGGTGAGTGTGATCTTCCAGAGTGATGGGAGCTCTGTTCAATACACAACAGAGATACCCATAACAATTCACGTACTTGTTCAATTTCCAAACTATGAACACGTTGATATTTTATCCCCCTTATAATGTACAAGTTACCATTCTACAGCTTCTTGGATGCTGGCAGACTACATGAGACTCCTGAGTCAGATACTAAGAGCTTGCTCACTCACGAGGATAGCAGTAGTCAGCCTACAAGAATAGTTTTATGTCAGTTCCCAAAGCACAATTCTGAAACCACTATGTGAAGAGAGATGGAAGAAATCTGTCTTTAGTAGGTTACATTAAAGAAGGGGACTATGAGATAATGGGCAGAAGGTCTTTTATAAAGAACAGTGAAACCCTTGCTCCTTGCTACGTAACTTCCAAGGCTTTTCACCATGTAAATACCCTAGAAAGATGAGAAAAATGACAGTGCCACTGCCTGCAAATCAAAGCAAAACACACACACACACACACACACACGCACGCACGCACCTCCCCCCCATGGAGACCTGTCCTCTATTAATACCTACCTCTTATTTGTACAGACTCGTCTAGAAAAACTTCAGTATATATTCTTTTGGGGGGGCATACATCTACCTTTTTTTTTCCGTATTTTTTGGTGGTAAGTTTACCATCAAAGATTCCAACAAATGATGCAGATCTGTGGTATGGGTCACCGTCGCACTCACGCACTCACTGAGATTCTCGAACCAACCAGGTTGGTTCCCACAGACCACTGAGGCCAAAACTCCTAGAGCTTTCAATGACACAAAGAGCCTGATGCAGCACAGCACAGGTTCACCGTCCTAAACTGTCGGGGCCACCAAGGATGGAGAAAAACTTTCTCCTTATTTTTCATGTTGATGTTTCCACCCAGCCTGAGGCACTAATGCAGGCACTGAGGGATATATTTGCCATTGCACAGAATCTGCTCTGGTTCACATAGACAAAGTCAAATATAATTCTATCATCTGTGCTCACCTCAGATCTTTTTTTTTTAACTTTATTTTAATGGTACATTTTCAATATACATATTGATAACATTCATCATTGGGGATTTGTACCTGTACATGATATACCTTGTTGCTTCTTTTTTTCCCATTCCCCTCCCCTCACCCCCTCCTCCCTCCCTATTTACAAAAGCTTTGTTTCCATTTTTCCTTCCATTTCTTATTTCTCTTGAGCCTCTGTTCCTTTCCCTCACCTCAGATCTTAAGGTAAAGTCTGAACGCCTTCCTGGGCCAAAATATTGCTCTTGATCATTCCAGGAAAGGCAGGATCAAGTTTCATATCACTGTCTGTAATTAACTGTCTCCCATTACACACAGAGCACACTTAAATTACAAATTAATTACTTTTCTGGGAAGATCATTAAAGAATTGCCCCATTTTAGAGAATTCTCCACAGTCATTTGGAAGCTACATGATAAACTAGTGTATTTAAAGAAAACAAAAAACTTGAGAGTCTCTTATCACCATTCCTAAAGTGCAAGTTGCTGTGGTTACAGGGTGGAGCAAGTTAATGCCTGGCTGCCAGGCAACGTACAATCCCGTAGATGCATATACTACCCCTGGATACAGTTAGTAATTGTGTCCTTGCAATTTCTGTGACCCATAAGAACCTATGACCTTAGAGTCACAGGCTGATAGTTTCTGTGATTTGTCCTCTCAGCTACCTGGTGCATTTTAGCATTTCCAGTGAGTCTAATCAGAAAGGGTTTCGAGGGACTGCCTGACCCGTCAGTCCAACTCATGCTCTTCTGTCTGTGATAACAGCCGGGCCACATTCATCTGCTGAAAAACAGCCATGGAAAGGGGGTGTGCAAAGGTCTGAGGCCTTGACAGTTGTTTTGCACGAGAAATGCAGGAGCGCAGCCACCCTGCTGTTTCCAACAGACTCCACAGTCAGTTTTAGAGGAATGGTATTCAGGACATGGTCAAACTTCCCTGTGGTAGAGGACGGAAGACTCAGAAGTCACTCATTTTGACGTGTTTTCTCCATTTAGGAGAGGCAGAAATGCTTTTTCTTTAGGAGCAACCCTGTGAGGTGATGCTCAGAGACAAAGACCATTAGCCTTCCTGTCTTCTCCGCACTTCTGGAAGCTGAGATACCCCTTGGATCATCTGGAGAATGTTCGCGCTTATTTGCCACAAAATCACTGTGTCCCAGTTTAGGAGCTATAAACTCAAGTTTCCTCCAGTCACCCCATACTTGGACCTGCACTTTTATCCATAAGGAGCAGACACAAAAGAGGCAAGGACACTTTAAGAAATTTACCACATTCCCACGTTCCCTACTTCAAGCAGCATAAATCACAATCAAGTGACTTGGTGAATAGTGAGCTGAATAAAAACTGGTCCTTAGGACACAGGAAGGTGTCAGTCTCGGAAGGATATCCAGCTGGCCACATTAGGGCAGAGTTTGAATGCACTCGGCCCTACCCAGCCAGCTACTCACCGGAGCGCACACCAGCCAGTCCAGCATGGTGATGACCTTAGAGAATAGAAAAGGCATTAGCCTTCCAAATGAACGGGACTGAATGTCAGGTACTTAGAGTTGGTCTAAATGAACTATCCTTTCTGTCCTGAATATTACCCGGAAAAAAACCCAAATGAGATACTTCTTTGCTGAGGAAAGCACTATTCAGTGACTGTTGTCTTTTACTAAAAGTTGGACAAGTAGTAGGTGAAGAAGGTGGACTCAGAACATTTTTGAGTTGGTTTTTAAAAACAATTTTCCAATTCTCAATAATAGAAGTCTGTGGGCAGTACGGAATACAGAAAATCCGAGTATCTTGGTTACTGGGCCAATGCTGAACAGGTTTTGTGATAAAAGGCATTCTGTTGTCACGTTACTAATGTCCCTGGTTCCAAAAGCCAAAAATGTAGTAGTTTGGCTTTAAAGACCACAACAATACAGTACCAGTGAGCTGGCTGAATTTGAAGAGCTACGCTGTAACCTGAAGATGGGTTGATGGCAAAACGATGGCAGTGGCAGCTCCGAGAGGAGTCGCCCAGTGGAGGTGGCAAAGAATGGGCAGAAATCCAAGCAATGTCACCTTCACTGTCTCAGAAATACAGAATCATGAGTTCAGGGGCCACTGACGGTAATATTAGTTGTGAAATTTCAATCAGGTTGATTACTGACCAACTTATGAGTGAATGATCCTTAACATGGGTCTCTGTGTGAGGAAACTAAATTTTCCATAAGGAGCAGACCTCATTACCAAGAAGTTTCCCTTTTTAAAGTCTGCCAATGTATAGGAACGGACACTTAGCTAACACATAAGTCCTAACTTAGGTGTGAAACTTTCACTGTCAGTTAATTCAGTTGTAAAATCTACATGAACAGTTCATTGAATTGGCCCAAGTTACTCAACTGCGAGACTCATTTAGCTTATTCCCTGTTAACTGTGCCCAGGGCAGGTCAGTTGAATTTAGGAACTCCAGTCTCATAAGGGACCAGGCAGAACTGTAACTTGGGCGTTGATATCAAACAAAGCCACAGACATCCAACTTTTTCTATGCCCTGAAATGTCTTGGTGTGCTTGAATGAGTCTGTAAACTGTCTTCCCTTTGGGAACAAGAAACCCTTCTTCCCCCAACTGTTGATAACATTTGGCCACTTTTTTTTTCCTATCAAATTCTATAAATTTTTATCAAAGGCCATAAATCTGGCAAGACCTTTAATCTTCCCTTTCTTAAAAGCCACATCTATGATTCCAGCCTCATTACTAATATTATCAAGAACTATGAAGGGCTTGAGATTTTGTTCTACTTGTAAGGCAATAAATTCCTTGCCATAGTTTCATGGACGCTATAAAAAACAAACAAACAAAAAACACTCCTGGATCAGACTTTGCT
Source organism: Hystrix cristata (assembly GCA_004026905.1). Classification (NCBI taxonomy): domain Eukaryota; kingdom Metazoa; phylum Chordata; class Mammalia; order Rodentia; family Hystricidae; genus Hystrix; species Hystrix cristata. Next base: position 10,211 of record PVJO010013783.1, on the reverse strand, counting down.
GGTCACAGCAATAGCAGGAGCCAGCATTAGTATTGTCTGCAGCACTTCATTAAGTGTTCACTGCCCAAGAGTGATGGGCAGAGGCCCATGAGCACCTCCACTCACAGCAGGCTGCATAACTGGGGAGTAGCCCAGAGTTTAGAAAGCCTGATGCTTTAGAGCAAGCAGGAAGCAGGCCTGTTCAGTGCTCCACAGAGAGACAATATCTCTAATTTGCAACACTATAAACAAACTTGCAGTTTACTTTCAGAGAAAAATCCTATCTTTATCTTGCAAAGCTGTTTGCTATACAAACATTCTTTAAACAATAGGCCAGAACTAAAACAATAAGGCCTCTGTTTACAAGATGAGAAGAACGGGAACAATTTATGAAGAACTATCTGCCAACTCCTAAATCATAAGCTTTGAGAAGTTAACGAATATAACTTTAAGCATTGAGAATATAGTGCTAAGTGAGAATCAATTCTTGCCTTGACATGTTAGAGATAGCACTGATGGTGTTAGCATGCCGGGGGTGGTGATGCTCACTTAAAAATGAAAACTTATACACACACACATGCACACGCACATGCACATGATACAGGATTGGTAGGGAGGAAATTAATAGCAAGAAGTTAATCATAAGAGCAGGCCCCAAGGCAGCAACTGACCAGTAGATCTGGTAGGTTAGCATAAGAGCAGGCATCAGAAAACATACCTACATAGCACAGTAAGATCACAGGAATTGTTACCTGAAGAAAGAATTTTTGCCTTGAATACAGAAAGTTAGAAATTTACAGTGAAGAAATTTCATATCTGCCATACTTTTTTGGCTATTTGGAGTTTGTTAATTGCAATCCAGGATCTATGACCTAGCAGCGAAGTTGTTGCATCATAAGCCCTGTGTATCCATGATAGAAATGGGTCTGGGGCAAGCAGGGGGGAAAGTTAAGCTAGCTAACACTCTATTCAAATTATCTCCTTGGGGAGATGCATGAAATTTGGAGGAAGGTGAGAAGAAAAAAAAAAAAAAATCAGTAACAAGTAAGCGACCAGCACAAAAAGACTATAGTACCTGCCAATTTGTGTCACTTCTGCTGCACTGACTCTCATAGACCTTCCAAGATTTAGAAGTTTAAGTGTATGGAACCTGGAACTATTTTTTTTTACTTAGGAATTTGAGTGGCTAATAGTCATAAAAATAGATGAGTAAAGGGTAAAATGATGAACAGAGTAAGTCTGTTAAGAGTAGGGAAGAATTTCCACATGAGTGTCAGCAGATCAGCCATGGGAATGAGTAGTAGTGAGATGAACATACACGGGGAAATGCTAGATCCTTCGTGGTGCAAAGAACAAGATGGAAGCCCTCCACCCTTCTCTGTCAGTGCTAGAGCAACAAGACTCCTTTTAGAAATGGCCCAGGTGTTCCTTTAAGAAAAGACATTTGAGCAAGAAGGGAATTCTCTGATCCCCTTTCCCTGGTCTATTTGTGCTCAGACTTAGCTCTAGTGAGCTGATGTCTTTGTGCTATAATGAGAAAAACAGATGTGTGTTATGAGAGATTTTTGGCATTGGGGAAGAAGTCTGACTGCTTGACAGAAACTGAAGACTCTGAGAACACAGAGTGAGTAGTCGTTCTGGCTTGGTAATATGTGACAAACAGCAAGGTGAAGTCAGGATCCAGAACAAGTAATGGGGTACAAGGAAAGAGGAAAACTGATAAAACGAAGGATCCTTCCTGAGTACCTATCTAAGGACAATCAGATTGGAATATTCAATGTTTTCCACAACCAACTCCATGTAATTTAGCATCCACCGCATTCATGCCTAGAGCTACTTTATCAATGTTACTACATCAAAGTAAAGACTTGTGTACAAGAAGTAATCAAAATATGTAGTAAAGGTTTAAATTTCTCAAAACATGTTATGACTTTAATAGACACATTACCATTAAGCCCCTTTGAAATAGTACCCAACCCACTGTAAGCACATCTATCCTACTGTTCTTGCCACTTTCTGAAGCAGTTCTGGAAGTCTCGGTATGTAAGTATCTCTAAGAGACATGATCAAATATACAGTGAACACTCCAGCTGCGTGCCACCCAATGGAAAGCCAGCCTTGTGAAATAAATGAGAGTGCGTTCTCATCCATCTTACTCACTGCATCTAGCACCATGAGACTTCTAGCTCTTCCCCAAAATCAAAATGACCATGAAAGGTAAGCACTTCGCATCAGTTCAGGACACTGAGGCAGTCACAGCAGATAGGAAGGAGGACTTCCACAACTAGACAGGAAGGAGGACTTCCAGAACCGCTTTGGAATGTGGCAAAAATGACACAGTAAGTGTGCTGGACTTGAGGGAGAGTGTTTTGATAGGCACTAATAGCGATACATCTTTTACAGTAATACCTATTAAAAAAATTAAATACTGCCTGTATTTTATGATTATACCTCATAGAATTTAGAGATTAATTTGGTATAATTATACTGTAATATATTTTAAGTTCAAAACCCATTTTATACAAGAAATGGATTGCGAATGGTTGTAGCACATAGTATTGTAGTAACATAAACTCTGTTTAGTCCTATGCAGAGGTTATTGGACAAAAGGGTAGTTCCATATCTCTACATTATTTCTACTTCTTGTTTTTATGATTCACAGCATTGGCCTTTCATATTATCTTCACACTTTCTTTCTGAAATGTAATATAAACATTTCCTTTCTTAGGCCAGTAGCTGGTACATTCCAACAATATTCAGTATTAGATGATACCGGTATTACTTGTCCTTAAATTTATGCTGGAGTTCATAAAAGCCATCCAAGTCTTCATGTCTTTAGTGTCATTTCCACACAATGGTTTTCTTCTTCTTTTTTTCTTTTTTTTTGGGCTGGGGATCGAACTCAGGGCCTTGAGCTTGCAAGGCAAGCACTCTAACCACTGAGCTAAATCCCCAGCCCGGTTTTCTTTTTTTTAACCCTTAAAAACATAATTATGCATGCCTACTGTGTTAAATTTCTATCCAATATATTCTTAGATTACAGATTTCATGTTGCTTTTTTTTTTTTTTTTTTTGGTACCGGGGATTGAACTCAGGGCCTCATGCTTGCGAGGCAAGTTGCTTTATTTTTTAAAGCCCATGAAACTTGTGAGGGAACTTCTTCTCAGTGTAGAGAAAGGCAACCCTGAATTGTAAATCATAGCCCTCTCAAACATTAAGATTACGTGAAGGTTGCAAAAACAGCAACAACTGGAAGGCACTGTAGGGATAGTGGAATTGACAGCAAGGGACAGACAAGTTTGTGTCTCCTCATCTTCATCTAGACTTCAGCTGGCCCTCAAGGTGCTGACAGCTTGCAGTTTTAGCTCTTCACAAGACACACCTGTGACATTTGACTTCCCTCAACTCCTTTAACTCCCCCATCTGAAGTGAAACTAACAAGTCCCTGCCTTGTGCTGGGATTAACAGAAAGGGGCTCTTACCTACCCCCTTTTCCACACCCAAGAGGGAGACAAACAGGAAAGCCCCTCATCACACTAAGAGCTCCCCAACCCTTTTTACCCAACCCCTGACAACGAGCATAGCAACCAATCAAGTAGGGACCCCTGCCAGGGCAGGGGTGTCAGTCCCAAACCCTACAGAATCTGCACACTAGAACCGCTCAGGCAGTGTTCCAGCTCCAGACATTCCCACCGTGTTGTCAGATATGCTTTCGCTTTGCTCTGATAATAAAATTTCTTTACTTTGGTCTCGTTTGCCTCCTTTTCCTCTTTCTACAATGGAGAGAGAGACAGTTCTCGGGCAAGAGCATGTCTGGGGTACTAGGACCCCAGACCCTCTCTTACAGGGCAGCACCATGATGGTCAAACAAAATTTAACCGAACAATCGGATGCAACTGTACTTTGCAATAAATAATGAGTATAATCATTTTATAATATACTAAAATAATAAAGACCATTTTGAACAAAAATAAAATCATATATATAGATATATATTGCACTGATACTTAACCACATCAGAGCATTTCTGCATGTGGACTTCAAGAACTCTGGTTTAACTCATACAATTTTTAAAATCCCTTTCCATCTAAAATAGCTATTTATTCAATATCCATAACAACTAACCCAGCAAGTGATGGACTCCACTGCCATCAGAGAATAGAGACTAACAACTTTTCTACCCTTCCTTAGAACAATGCCATTCCCATTTAATTTTGTGTCACACATGTACATACTATTCATTGAAGGAAAATGTATACTGAAGGGAACTCGAGCTAAATAATATAATTAGGCAAAATTACAACATTTTTCAAAATGAGGAAAAATACTGTGTTTAAGTGAAATATTTTCAGAATATCTGAAAAAAATAAGAAAACACGCAAGTCAGCAATATAGCTGCAACAAGTGGCTAAGGAAAACAAAAGACAACATCATCAGCAACATCAATTTAAGTTATGCTGCATCAAACTAATGACTTCATGCCTAAATGAGGTGCATGCATGTAATTTACATAACAAATAATGACTTCAGAAAAGGAGAAGTAATCAGTGTCAGCTGGACTGCGGAGACAAACTCTGGAGTAGACAAAACAGGGCTCAAAGAAGACAGAACTTGGTAATTACTGGGAAAAGGAGGTATTTTTAGAAGAATTAACTCCATATACATGTAAAACCAATGAAAGATTAGCTTGACAGGAGAAGATACATCTGGTTAGGGCAGGATTGATTTTGCAACGTTTTGGAAGTCATTTGTTATTCTTTTACTAAAACCTTATGAAGGAGATGTTAGTAAAATTATTCTGGCAGCAAAGTGCAAGATAGACTGGCATACAGAGTGAGTAAAAGAAGACAAATGAAGGAGACTCCTGCAAGAATACACGAGGAAAAGCAAAGGCAGAAAAGGAAAGAAAGTTCAGCTGCAGACACCATCTCAAAGAAGAAACTACTGAATAAACACAACTGACAGAAAGTTGTGGAGAATTAGAGAAAGAATAATCACTGATACTTAAAGAGGCTCAGTTTGTTAAAATATAAAAATAAAAATAGTGATTAGAATAAATAAGAAGGGGCATAGTATTCGGCTATTTAACAAATTAGAGTTGATTTATCCCACAAATATTGAACATCTCATTTCTGCAAATCCCTGAGAATACAATGGTCACCGTTCCTACCATCACGGAATGGACAGTATATTGTGATTAAAGAAATTCTAAGAAAGTACAAGACAGTGTAAACGTTATTAAAAAGAGAAACCTAAGTTTTCAGCAGTTCAGGGATCACTTCTGTTTGAAAAAGCACTCTTTCAAGCTGATTTCTGAGGAGGACACTTATTTCCGCACCCCTGGGGCCATGAGGTCGGCCATGTGTGCGAGGTCGACCGGGCGGGCAGCGCAGGGGGCGCTAGGCCCCGCCCCTCGGCCCGGCCTCGCCCCCAAGAGCCATCTCCACGCGCGCGCCCCCCCGCCCCCCGTCCCGGGGAAGGCAGGGAAGAAAAATGGTCTCAAAAATACTAAAAAGAAAACATCCCACTTGGCAGCGAGTGCGCGGGAAGTTCCGCGCCAAGTTCCGGGTCTCGCGCCCGCCGCGTCCGTCCCTCCGTCCCTCGGTCTATCCCCCTGTCAGCGTCCCGCCCGCACCGCTCGGGCGGCGTCTGCGGAAGCGTGCGGCGACCCGGCCGACCCGCCCTCGAAGGTCCCGCCAGGCGCACTCACCGTCCGAGCGAGGCCTCCCCCGGCGGGAGCTCCCGGCCGACGCGGGGCCCACGTGAAGAGCCGGCGACCGGACAGCAGGAGCGTCGACGCGGCGCGCGGCCGGCCCCTCCGCCTCCGCCTCGTGTGGGCGCCGCGCGACGCCGCCTGCGGCGGGCGGCGGATGCGTGCTTGTCGGGAAGCTGGCGGGCCGCCCCACGAGCCGGCCTCGGGCTCCGGCGGGCTGCCGTCCACGGGGAGGCGCCACGCGCGGCTCCGGGTTCCAGCAGCTGCGCGCGAGCGCCCCCCGCCGGGCCAGCGAGCTCCCCACGTGGGCGGCGGGGGCTCCGCCCACCTGGACGGCGCACAGGGGCGACCCGGGAGCCAGCGCCAAGGTGACGGGCGGGCGGGGGACATCGGAGGGCTTCGGCCTCGCTAGCCCCAGGCCGCCGAGGGCCGCAGGAGACCAGGGCAGCACGTGGGCGGGCCGGCCGCTCAGGCAGCCGTCGGTCAGGCGGCCCGGAATCCGACTGCGTTAGGAGCCTCGACGCCGCCGTCGGGGACGAGCAGCTGCGAGAGGAGGCGCTGTCTCCATTTGGCGCGATCAGCAGGGTCCAGGTTGAGCAGGAGGAAGGGCAGAGGGCAGGGCGGGCCTGATGGACTTCGCCTGTGCGACGACGGAGCCTGCCGAAGCGCCCCGCGTGAGCCGCCCGGAGGCGCCACAGCCGCCGCCCGCCTGTCCGCGCATGCGCTGCCTGCAGCGCCCCTCGGATCCCGCTCAAGGCCGGCGCATTTTCTATGGTCAAAATTTGTTTGTTTGGTGCCAGGGATTGAACTCAGGGCCTTGAACTTGCTAGGCAAGCACTCTAACCACTCAGCTAAATCCGCAGCCCTAAAATTGTATTTTTTTTTCTTATTTTTGATACGATATTCACAGCAATAAATGTGATTACTTTATCGTACTTTTTAACCAACTGAAGTCAGATAATTATTTCAGGTTTTTGAGTATTTTCTTTCTCATTCATATTGCTAAGCCTAATTCCTTCTAGGAAAATATGCTCAAAATAAAGATTCCAAACTAATTTATTTTTGGCAATATTTTATAACTTATAATCAAAGATTTTTTTGATAAATCAAAATTAAGGTTACTAGTACAAGTTCAGCTGAATACTTAATTTCATTTTGTTTTAGTGTTTTTAACCACAAGAAAATACTTGTATTTTTTATAAACTTATATCCTGACATCGTTATTTTTCTAATGATTCGAATTAAATTGATATAAATATTGACCATCTCGTAGAAACTGACTTTAAGGGATACTTTGTTACTCTTTCCACTGGTTTACTGCACTTCTGTTACTTTCTAGTAATCTACATTGTTTACATGCATACTACAAACTTAATTTACACGTTCTGAAAGTTCTAAACTTGCAGCAATTCAGGTGACCCAAAGTTGGCTTGTGTCATATCTATGCGGCACAATGTATGCCTTAAAGTTTCGCCAGATACCAATACTGTGGAAGTCATATATGCAAAACATAGAAACCTGCTTAAAATCTTATGATAATCTGTTTTGTAGTCCTCTGTGTTCTGATACTCTCTCAGGTTTCAGGAAGGTAAGTTTCTTTATTTTTATAAACGTATGCCTCCTGTTATTAGACTTTGAGAGCTATGTATGTAACCCATTAAGATTCACTTTTAGCCTTAATTGATCAGAAACGCACAGGCTAATTACATGATACATTGAAGCAGCATTGCTTAGACAGTTTTCTAGCACAGGTTTAATTCTAGTTGCATTCCCAGATTTTTCTCCCCTCCCTTTAATCCATCAATATTAGACTCTTCATTTTTTAGCTTTTCTTAAATGTATTTTTTTTTAGCTCTTATTATGTGTTGCTTCAAATCTATTTGGAAAATAAAGCAAGAGTTATTTACATTTAAATAATTACTGTAAAAACCATGATTCACTTATACCAAAGATACCTAGAAAATGGTTTTGTTATTGCTTCACTTATTTTTGTTTAGTTCTTATGAATTTTATATCCAAATATTTTCTTTTATGTATTACTATTATGAAAGAAATATTAAAATATTTCTCTTTGATAATGCTTTACAAACAAGAAATATGTGTCATTGTATTTTATAGAAATCATATTCTTTGAACATTTTCTAAATTAAAAATTACTTTTAGTTGATGAAAGAATATGGACAATGAAAAAGATTAGAAGGGTAACATTTAATCTTATTGTGCAAGCAGATTCTCTTTAAGTGTGTCACATATTCCACCAATTTTTTTCTAGATGTTTACATATGGACAACAGAAAAATAGGAACGTATATGTATTTTTTTAACCTTGTCTTCTGAATTTAACAGTGCGTTGTGGTTGACTACCATGTCCACGAATAATTGTTTGCCTTATAGCTTTAATGACTTTTAATGACTTTTATGTGTGTTCACTGACTGGTCTATAACTAACTTCTTATTGATAAACATGTATATTGCTGGATTATTTCCTCCTTTTTACTATTTTCCTCTGTCATAAAAAACTTGGACATAAATCTTGGCTAACTCATTATGCAGATACACTTAACTATTTTCTCAAGGAAATGAATAAAAGTAAGATTAATTGTTAAAAGAACAAGCAATTTAAAATTACAATTTTGATAAATATGGCCTAAGAGAGGTCCAAGAGTGTGTTTGAATTACATTTACATTATCAAATGGAAGTACTCATTTCCATGTACTCTAAGGAACAAATGATTGTAGCTTTCTAGCCAGTTCAACATATGTAAAAAAAAAAAAAAATCACCATTGCTTTATTTCACTTTTATTATAAAAGTCTCTTAGAAAGTAGAAATACTTTCTCACCAAAGTTCATTTATAAAGTATCTTTATAAATAAAAAGATTTATTTATTTATTTATTTATTTATTTATTTATTTATGGTGCCCAGGATCAAACTCAGGGGCTTGTGCTTGATAGGCAAGCACTGTAACCATTAAGCTCAATCCCCAGCCCCATAAAAAGTATAATAATTCTTCGAAATATGTATTGCTTTGTTTTGCTTTTTTTTTTTTAAGTCTAAAAAATGACACTTTATTGGGGGGAAAAGATGGAAGAGAAAGAAGCTAGAGAGGTACCATCAGGTAGCAGGAGGTTTCAGGACTGAAAGCCCCTGTTTTGCTTTTTAATCTTTAATGACATATTTGTTGGTAAATACTGATTTACTTCTAACAATTTATGCAAAACTCCCATGCCAGCTATAATTCACTGACTCTCAGAATTGCTATGTTGGAAAAATGTTTTTACTATAGAAGAAAAGAATCGTTAAGGCAATAGGACTGGGAAGTTTACCAAGTGTGTAAGATCCCGATATATCTGAATAGTCCAACCTGTAAAAAACTTCAGATGTTTGAACAGTATTTGATAATGTTTGTGTATAGATCATTCAGGTGGTATCCAGGAACTGCATTCTCTGTGTGCACAAAGAATTAATAAGTCATGATATAAGATGTCTAGATGAATTTTAGTTACAGTTGAATGACACTGTAACCTACCATTGTTGTTGTAATTGATTATTTAAGAATTAATAGTTTACCAAAATATATTATCCACGGATTTTCTTGTTTATTTTATATATTGTTAATTTGTGTGTTGGATAGTTTCATTATCTTAGTTGATTTTTTTCACTTTTCAATAAAATTAATTTTTGTGCTCAAGTGCCTTGATAAATTAGTAGAATCTTCCCTTTTCCTAATGAGAATTCCACTGAAAGCTAATTGAAGTAGAGAGTACTTGAACCAGTATGCTTGCTATTGCCTCTTCTTTCTATATGTAGTGTGTTAATAGATAAATTTGCATGTTATAGGTGATTTCATAAAATATACTTTTTAAGATTTTTGAATTTTTAATTGAACAGTCTCGATAAAAATACAGTTTTTAAAGTGGGTTAGTATCAATATTTTAATGCCCTCAATATTTTTATAAATTCATGGAGAAAATATTAAATAAAATCTAACATGTCAATGATGAAGACATGCCTGAAAATTATTTTTATTTTAAAGTACTTTTAATTTCCTAACGATTAATTCTTCCTCCCATGAGTAGGCTGAAAACTATGTTTTTAAGTGAACATACTACTATTTGGTGCTTTAAAAGGCCAATTCCTACATGAAGTCACTTTTTTGCACTTACTCATAATTATTGGACTAGGATTAAAAACAAAACAATAGTATCGATGTTTTCACAAAAATAATTGTCTATTTGAAAGACACTTCAGAATTTAACGTATTAGTCCAGTTTTCATTACTATAGTGAAATGCACAAGCCAGGCTATGTCATAAAGAAAAGTAGTAGCCTCTTTAATAAATGGTGCTGGAAAAATTGGCTTACCACATGCCGAAAACTAAAACTAGATACATGTCTCTCACCATATACAAAACTAAGATCGAAGTGGATCAAAGACCTAAACATAAAAACAGAAACAATAAATCTCCTAGAGAATAAAATAGGAAGAACTCTCCAAGACATAGGGGTTGGAAAAAAATT